>JAQZBX010051051.1:0-19493 GCA_029593785.1 Cabassous unicinctus | reverse complement strand
GCTCTCTTCTGGGTGGTGTCTTGCCTTCCCCTTTTATCCTGAGCTTCAGAGCAGCCCTCCAGACAGCCTCTGCCTTTCCTCTAGCCATTTTTTCTGGGAGAGAAGTGATCCCTCTGCCTCTCTAATCTTCCATCCTGAGAAACTCTTAAGTATCATGTATTGTTTTAAGTTCTGTGAACAAAACAGAGGAAGGATTCCTGTGCTATGGAACTTACATTCTAATTGGGAAGGCAATCAGCAAACAAGTAAAATAGATGGTGGTCTAGTACTCCGGAGAAAGAATACTTCAGGAAAGGACAATAGAGTGTCAGGGTGTTTGAAATTTAAATAGGGCAGTTAGGGAGAAAGTCACTGAGAAGGTGACTTTTGAGCAAAGACCTAAAGGAGGTGAGGAAGCAGTCACCTGGATTTGGGGAACTGCCTGTGCAAAGGCCCTGAGGCATGGGCATTTCTGGCTTTGTTCAAGAAACAGCTGGGAGATCAGAATGGTTGTAGCAGAATGATTGAGGGGGCAGAGAGTGTGAGAAAAGTAATGGGAAAGAGTCAGGTTGGATTAGGATTTATAGGTTGTTGCAAGGATTTTAAGTTTTACTCTAAGCACAGGAGAACCCACCAGAAGATTTTTAGAGGAATGATGTGACCTGACTTCCCCCTTAAAGGATTTTCCTCAGGCTTTTGTCTGGAAGCCAGGAGATGACGTAGAAGATTATTGTAATAGTGTCAGTGAGAGATGCTGGTTGCTTGGACCAGGCTGGTAGTGGAGGTGCTGAGAAGTGGCTGGATACAGGATGTATTTTGAATGTTGAACCAACAGGATTTGCTGAACACTTACATGTGGGTTTGAAAGAAGATGATACCTGTCAAAGGTGAATCCAAAACTTTCCCCCGGGCAAGCGGAAGGAAGTAGCTGCCCTTTGCTCAGATGGGGGACACTGTGGGAGGAGCTGGGTGAGGGGCAGAATCTCTGGAGCTTAGTTTTGGGCAAGTTAAGTTTGAGGTACTTAATAAACTTCTGAGGGGAGATGTCGATTAAGCATTTGGATAGATAAGTGTGAAGTTTTGTGAGTGGTTGGCTAAAGGTGGTATTTATACTGGACTAGATGAGATCACCAAGGAGTGACTTCAGATGGAGAGTAGGTCTAGGGGCAAAGTCAGGGTGGGGGGCCCTCCAGCCCTCCAGCCCTCAGAGGTTTGGGGAATAGGAGGCTCTAGTGAAGGACACCAAGAAGGGAAAGTCAGAGAGGTAGGAGGAAAGCCAGGAAAGTGAGGTGACCTGGAGGGCTGACTGCAGAGACAATGAGAGGGAGGCCAGGGTGTGTGGGCAGTGGTGCAGGGCATGGGTGGTTGAGGGGTGGGCGCATTTGCAAGTTCTCTCCTGACTGCTGCTGTTTTTTCCCAGAGCAGCAGGAAGCAGGGTTCTCAGCTGACGAGGAGAGTGGGGAAGGAGGTGTTGGGAGGTCTGAGGAGGGAGGAGGACGACGGAGGGAATGGATAGTTGCTGTAGCAGTTTGATATTATTTATGAATTCCAAAAAGAAGATATTTGATCATGTTTGTAAACTGGTCTCTTCCTCTGGGCATGATACCCTTTGATTGTATTAGATTCAGCTGAGATGTCTTTGATTAAATTGTGTTAAGATTAGGGCTTTGAATCAACCACGTCATTAGGGCATGCAGGGTTGAGTCCCCACCACCTTGAAGGGCTGATAAAACAGACTTCTCACATGAAAGTAGTTATATAGGAGAAGAACACAGAGGAATAGAGACAGCTCATTAGACATGACAGAGGCCCTGGGAAGAGAGATGAGCCTGATAGTCTACAGCTGACCTTATGAAGAGAACAGAGCAGATGAACCCAGAAAGAAATGAGCCCTGGGGAGAGAGACAAACCTTATTCCAACCTACAGCTGAGATTGGAAGAAGCTGGGACCACGGAGCCTTAAGAGGAAGAGGGAGGCTGAACCCTTGGAGACATCACCCGCCATCTTGCTCCAACACGTGACCAATGACTTTGGGTGAGAAAGTACCTCTTATTGTACCTTAAGTTGGACTCTTTAGGGCCTTGTGACTGTAAGCTTCTACCCCAAATAAATACCCTTTATAAAAGTCAGCAGAACTCTGATACTTTGCATCAGCGCCCCTTTGGCTACCTAATACAGCTGCCTAGTGGGAGTGTAGAGGTGGGTTGTGGGTGGCCCTCAGAGCCCTCTCCAGGTCGGTGGCCCGGATCCAAGCCAGCGAGGCCACTGGTCCAGGAGCTTCTTATCCCCATCCTCATTCTACTGTGAGGAGACACACCTGGAGTGTTGGAAGCCAAGAGGTCACCAGTGTTGGTGTTTAGCCCGGCAGGTGCCAGATGATGAGGGCAGCCAAGGAAGTTAAGGTGCAGGGAGTGGCACAGTGAACTGTGGGATCAAAACACTGGCTTTTACTTTGTTGACAATCTCAGTGTTTCTCTTTTCAGCCCTGTCCAGTCTCCTCATAATTTAGGACTTCCGTAATTTTATTTTCACTCAAGGCTGTTCAACTATGTGCAGTTTGCAATTTTATTTTAAGAGCACTCCCTCCAGCGGTCGTGCCTAGGTTTTGTGTATGTGTGTGACTCCTATTAATCAACTAATATAAAAGTTTCACAGCGCTAACTTTGCGTCTTGGAAATAGCCAGTTCCCGGTGCTGTGAGGAGAAAGAGAACTCAAATCCTACCTGTCCTTCTACTGTGAAGTCCTCAGAGTAACTGCCTCTGCTGAGAGCTTCTTAGCATTTGAGGTTTGAATGATATTTTTTTGGATACTTGAATACTGCCCTCTACTGTCCTTCTTTCCTAATGTGCTAATCAGCTCTTGAGGGCAGAACGTGTCTTGTGCGCCTCTTGGGCTTCAGTTGTGTGAACCACTTAAATACTTGGCTCCCGACTCCCAATCTATTACTGTGCTAACATTGCACCCTGGCTGATGGAGCCAAAATTGTTGGTGGGTGTGCTATTTGCACTGCCCACCTTCTCCGTGTGGGAACCTTCCAGAACGTCACTTCCCAGCATGCAGCTTAGTGTCAGGTTCTGTCATCCTTTTCCTGTCACAGGACCCAGGACACCTCTGCCCGTCTAGGCAGGAGATTTTTCTGAGATGGCTGCCCAGAGTGAGTCTCACCCTGGGCTGAGCAGGTGACCTTGGCGAGTGCCGAAATACTGTGACTAGAGGTCCCCTTCTCCAAATAGGGTCCTTTGTCCCTGAGGTTCACTGAAACACGAGCTGCCCATCTGTCTTTGGCCCCAGGCTTCTCAAGTTGCAACAGGATTGTTTAGGACTCCAAAGGGGTTTTCATTTTTATACAGAAAAAGATCCACAAAGACGGGGAAGGCAGGTAGGAGGTAAACAAGATGAACTTTATTCTGGAAAATAGCTGTGGAGATTTGCACACATGGGAGGTGTAATATTTGGTGTAGGGAGACACTTGAAGACGTGTCGTTCTAGGAGAAGTGTATGACTAGTGGATTTATTTGCCCTTGGGGGTGAGGCACAATGAAAGTCTAGGCAGAAAGCACACTGATTTGTCTACAGCTGACCTCAGCAAGTATTTACTCAACTTGTGATGTTTGTTCACCACCCTGTTGGCTCTGTGGGCAGGCAGAAACTAAGGTCTTTGTCAGTAGGAGCCGACTGCGTCCCCTCTGCTGAGCATACGTAGCAGCCGCAGTGCGGAGGGAGGCTCGCCTGCTGATGATGGGGGGCTGGCGCCTGCCAGCGCTGGTGGAGTTGACACTGGGCCATACTGGTATTTGGTTACAGAGCGAGCAGGGTCTACCAGCATGGTGAGAGCCAGCTCATGGAGAGGCAGGCCTGAAGGCTAGGGGGAGGAGGGGCAAACTCGGGGTCTGGTGGGAGGCAGGGAGAAGGTACCAGAAAGAGGAGCCTGGGCGTGGAAGAGTCTCACGCCTGCTGTTGGACAGATACTTAGAGTCTGTGGACACAAAGGAGAATTTGGTGTTCACAGGTCGCATCACCATCACGCCACTGTGTGCCCACCTGCCAGACCAGAGTCCAGTTGCCCCTCGTCATCCCTGTGATCCCACCCTCCTCTGGGTCTTCAATCTCATTCCCACCTGGACAGTATTGCTGAATCATAAATGCAATCATGTTAATTCCTTTGCCTAAAACTCCTAAAAAACAAACAAACACCCCACAGTCTAAAACTTCCTGCCCTTTGTAACCTGCCCTGTTTTTTTGCCTGTGTTGTGGATCTCTTGACCATCTGGTTTGAAATGGTTTGAACAATAAAGTATTTAAATTTTCCACAGTTCCTGGAGATAACAGGATAGAATATTTCAAAGCACTTGGGACATATGACCAAAAAAAGTATTTATGTTTATGATGATCATCATGTATCACAGAGAAAACGGTAAAATATGTTTAATAATTCCTATTTTAAAAGACAGAAAGAGAGAAGATATGTTCAGCAAGGATGTCCACCCAAGAAATGTATTTTAAAAAAATAATCTGGTGCTTAAAGAGATAAGCGGCATAGAGATAACGGGATAGAATACTTATGTCTAGATAGTTATTTAGAAAACCCACTTCTGTCCAATAAATGAAAGGCCACGTGGTCAGCAGGGCATTTACTGCCTACCCTGCAGGAAACTTGAAAGCAGGACCTGCGTAAGCAAGCCAGCCAGATTTGAGTAATCATGACAAAGCACTCACACAGACACACCAGACTTTTCTACAGCCGGCACCTCCAGGGCCAGCAGCTGCAGCCGCAGGGCCTGCCCTCCCACCCTGCCCAGGCTGGGGAGGGGCCCGGGACCCTCTAACACCAAACAGGCTCTTCCTTCGTTAGGTCACAGTTTAAACGGCAGGTTCTTTTTTGGGTGTGCACATGGAAGATAAGAAGCCGACCCAGATACATTTTCAAGGTTGCCTTGAGCATGTTTCAGAGATGGGGGCCACTTCCCCTCACAGAGAGCAGGCCTCATGGCCAGGGATTTTAGGGCAGTGTGTGTGGGGGGAGGCCATTGTGGGAAACCTGTAAGGGGGCAGAATCCCCTGTGGTCCCACGGTTTTCCTCAGGGACCTGGTGCAGTCCCCGTGGGGAGCATGCAGAAGAGTGTGCAGGAGGCGACCCAGACGTGTCACCCACCACCTTGGTTCCTAGCAAGATGCAGGCACCCCAGAGTGGGAGGAGTTTCCGGGATTAGTGGCTGGCGGAGCTCTTCCTCCAGTGTGGGGGTATGAGGTCACCTTCCCCAGACTGCTGGGCAGGTGGGGTTACCCCAGCACCCTGTGTCTCCTGCCTGTTAAAATCCTCCCGCAGAGCAGCAGGTGGCCCAAGAAGCCTGAATGCTGCCTGGGCTTCCGGTGCTTCTACCTTAAGTGTGTGCTGAGGGCTCCTAGTCATTGGTCCCAGGGAAAACAGCTGCCTGCCACAGAGGACTTTTCCTACACCTGCTTGAAAATGCAAGTCATATTACCTGGGAAATACTTCCCTCCCCACACCACCAGCCGCTGGCCACTGGCCTTGGAGCTGTGGAAGAGACAGCTGAAGTTATTCCAAGAATCCACTAGCAGTTTGGTAATAAAAGGAAGTGGCCTATCGCCCCTGCCTCCAGTCGGGCTGGCTTGCTTGGAGTGGTGGCTGCAGCAGGCCTTTATCTGGAGATAACTGGGCTCTGGGCTCCTGCGCCTGCTAGCCGTGTGCAAAGATTAACAGGGGGTGAGTGAAAAGGTGCCACTCGGAGGGAAGCGTGTAGCCAAGCCACAGCGCACTCACACACAGCACGTGTCCGGGGCTAGCTGCCCGGCTGAAGGCTGCCCAGCAGGAGGGACCACCCTGTCTGGGCAAGGTGGCCCTGCGGCAGTGGTCATGGAGAAGGCGGGGGGCCAGGCGCCCCCGAGCCCCGAACAGTCCTCCCTGGCAACGCTGAGTGACCCACAAGTGACACTGCTGTCTGTCAACACACAGCGGAACCTCAGGAGGAGCCCTGCCTCTTTGAAAGAAGAAGGCACTTCCCCATCCGAGGAGGGAGACTCTTCACCAGGGGTTTTGAATGGAACACGGAAACTCAGTTTCCATCAGGTCAGTGCATTTGCAAAAGGACTGAAAAGCCAAGATTGTAAATTGTGGTTTTCTCTCCGGGTTTTACTTCTGAGGGGTCGGGCAGGAGAGCAGGCCTGGATGAGTGAGTGATCGGGGGTGCCTGAGACTATGAAGGCAGCCTGGAACCCGAGTCCAGACAGACTGCCAGGCTCTGCTGGAGGCCTTGGCGGAGATGGATTCCATGGATTCTGCCCTGGGGAAGGTCTGGGTTGTGTTGCTTTGTCTTTTCAGCGTCTTTTATAAGCCACCACCGCGGAGCGGAGCGAAAACTTTCCAAAATGCAAGTCACACAAAAATGGGTCGTTCTTTTATTTTTGGGTGCTTTTATTTTTTTCTCCCTTAAAGTGTGTTCTTTATTTTGTTAATCTCTACAATTCGGCTAAATAAACATTTTGAAGATGTTCCTGCCAAAGGAAGCTCCTTTTCTTAAACAAATGAAAGTTTTCCTAACCCAAAAAGATCAGGTCCTGTTCAAAAGTAGAACACTATTAACGTTTTTGTAGAATGGATGCCTTTTAGTAGCATTTCCCGGTTGGACAGGAGGTCTGCTTGGGTTATTATTTTTCATTGACATAGTTTAGACCAAAGGACTTTTGTCGGTGTCATCTAGTTAGATACAAATCTCCTTTAGGGCTTATTTTTGTTTCTTCTGGTGGTGTTTAAAAAGGTCAAAACTAAAGGAAATTTTGTGAAAAGAGATACATTTGTTGAAGTCACTTGGTACTTGGATTTTGAAGAAACTCTTGTTAAGTGTTTAAAGACTGCATTTTGCTGTCAGGGTTTTAAATCAGGGTATAATTATGCTCTGAGGTATTCGTTTAAAATATTAAAAATGATTTTTGGTGTTCTGGATTTGTAGAAAATTCCAGAAAACTCTTTCTAAATTCTAGGCAAATTTACTCACAGGACATGTACAATCACCATTCAGTGGCTGCCAGTTTGGGCAGTTTTTACTCAGAGTGGAGGTTAGTGTTTTGAGGTGGGGTGGAGGTGGTGGGGATGAGAGATATATTTCTGCTAACTCCATGCTCAGTGAATTTTAATTACTTTCCATTTTGTGTCTCTTTCAACTGTATTAAACCCCTATCTAAACTAATGTGTTAAATTTAGAATCTTAAAGAGTGACAGAGAATTTAAGCTGGCTTTTCATATGTTCCCCCTTTATTTTGCAAAAATGCTTGAGAGCATTTCTTTAAAATATTCAAATGATTGTTTGACAAATTCCAGCCAATGTCTGGGGCTTTTTGATGTGCAGTATTGTGGTAGGGTTTGTTTTGTTTTGTTTTGTTTAGCAAATCAATTTTATTGATAAATATTAATTAACATATAATTCACCCAAAGTGTACAATCACTGGTATTTGGTATAATCACATAGTTGTGCGTTCATCACTTCAATCATTATTAGAGCATTTTTATTATTTCAATAATAATAATAAACAAAAACCAGATAAACAAGAAAATTCCTTACCTCTCAATCTCTCTATGCTTCCCCCACTGTACATAACTGCTGTTTCTGGCTATTCTATCCAAAGTGTGTAATCAATGGCTTTTAGTATAATCACAATGTTGTACATTCATCATCTCAAAAGTTTTAGAACAAATTTCATTTCTCCAAAAAGAAAGACTCCACATTACAGTTGTGTTTGATGGCCAGTACTAATTTCATGTGACTGGGGAGCCATGTGAGCTTGGCTAGGTGGAGCCCTTTGAGAAAAGAGGGCCTGGAAAGGGGCCCTTTGCCCCTGGGGGTTGGGGTGGGGTGCCAGTGTCCCTGCTTGCCCTGCTCTGGACAGGCCGTGTGACCCGGCAAATGAATCCGGGACTTCTGGGGCTGATCTCAAATTGTTCACTGCAAAGTGGGAAGACAAGTCCTGTTTCCTAATATTGTTCCTCGGATAGTGGAAGCACTTTGTATACTGTAGAGTATGACACAGACACACATCGGTATTATTTCTACCAAATTACTCACTTTTCAGTAGAATTCCAAATTCAGATGTTTGGTGTTCTCTGAATGTCTGAAGAGGATAGGAGTCCAGTTATCTGTGTCAGCAGAGTTGCAGCTCTGCTGTGATTACGAAAGGAACACATGCTCATTATGAAAAACAAGGTGAATACAGAAAAGTATAAAAAAGCAAATGAAAGCAACCATCAGCTCTCAGCCATTTTCTCCCTGAACACATAAATATATGTGCATGAATATGTGACTGTGTGTACGTGCATTTATATAATTTTTTACAAAGATGGGATCAGATCACACATATTCTTAGATACCTTGCGTTTTTTTCCTTCATATTTTGTAGACATTTTTCTATGCCAATATGTATAGATCTATATAGTTATTTTTAATTGTAGTACCACTTTTTAAATTTAGGATTATTTTTTGGAAGAATTTAAATCAGTTATCCTCAACTGGGAGAAATTTGTGGTAGCTGGTTTATGGGGTGGGGGGCACTGGGGAGGGGTGGGGAGGTTTCTGGGGCCTTGTTCCAATTAGAGAGTGTAGGGAAACCCCTTTTCTTTCTAGGCCTCCTTAACCACAGTCCTAATGGCTGCTTTGGCCCAGCTTGGCTGCTGATTTTATTTATCTTCCTAACTATGTCAGAGTATCAGTCCACAGGATCAGAATGTTGAAGGCGTGGATTATTTTGCCCCAGGGGGGACTCCTGTGAGACACACTGAACCCATGATGACCTTGTTAGGTCATGGAAAGCAGGACACAAAATTTTATCGTGGATGAACGGTGGTTAGAACAGGTTTTATTTTTGCCTAGATGAAATCAAGATGGCCCAGCTGGCACAATAAAGGGAAAACATAGATGAAGTAGAGTAGTCTAATCACTTAAAAACAAGTGACTGTCCAGTATTTCATGGAATCCTCCTCCTCAGCACCTTCGGTTTTATTTACTTTTCTAAAGATCTTAACATTGGACTTCTTTAATTTAATTTTCCCTAAAATTAGAATCTGCTGGATATAAACATCAATAACAAAGTATGGAAGTGTGTTTTTACTCTCTGAGACAAGAAAGATCTTATTTATACAGTTCTGCACCTTTTTTTTGTTTTAATTTATCACAAATGTCTCTTCATGCCACTATCTGTAAATTCACTTTTTTTGGTAGCCACTACATAGAATTTTATTGGATGGATTATACTTTATGTAGCATCCTCTATTGAAGAATATTCAGATGGTTTCTAGTTTTCTGGTTATTAGAGTGTAGCCATAGGTATTCTCCAATTATGGATATTCTGTCATTGTAATAATATGGTCAAAGTCCCAGAATTGGATTCGTTGGGACTGATGCAATGGACATCTAACATTTTGATAGATATTGCCTAATTCTTTTTTCTAGATATTGCTTAATTGCCATCCAAAAAGGTACAAATTCACCCTTCTACAGTGGTTAAGAATTATTTTTCCATAAATTCTTGCTTACTGTGTGTAGCAGTTGGGTATTATTTACGAATTCCAAAAAGAAATATAGATTATATTTGTAAACTGGTTGGTTCCTCTGGCATGATAACCCTTTGATTATATTAGATTCAGCTGGGATGTCTGATTAAATTATTTTAAGATTAGGGCTCTGATCCAACCACCTCATTAGAGTGCGACTCTGCATCGAGTCCCATCCCCATTTGGGGATAAAACAGACACTCACATGGAAGCAAACACACAGAGAAGAACACAGAGGAAGAGAGACAGCTCAGAGACACGACAGAGGCCCCAGGAAGAGAGATGAGCCTGATAGTCTACAGTTGACCTTGTGAAGAGACCAGAGCAGCTGACCCTGGAAAGAAACAAGCCCCGGAGAGAGAGATGAGCCTTATTTCAGCCTACAGCTGAGATTAGAAGAAGGCCCACGGAGTCTTAAGAGGAAGAAGGAAGACTGAACCCTCACAGACATTGCCTGCCATCTTGCTCCAACACATGGCCAGTGACTTTGGGTAAGAAAATACCTCTTATGGTACCTTGAATTGCACTCTTTAGGGCCTCGTGACTGTAAGCTTCTACCCCAAATAAATGCCCTTTATAAAAGCCAACAGAGTTCTGGTACTTTGCATTAGCACCCCTTTGGCTGACTAATACACTGTGTATCATCATACTTTTAAATCTTTGCCAGCCTATTGGGTAAAAGCGATACCTTGTTTTAATTTGTATTTTATTCTTTTTTTTCTTTAAGATTTATTTTTATTTATTTCTCCCCTTCCCCCTCATTGTTTGTGCTCTGTCTGCTCTCTGTGTCTGTTTGTTGTGTGCTCGTCTTCTTTTTAGGAGGCACTGGGAACTGAATCTGGGACCTCCCATGTGGGAGGGAGGCACCCAATCGCTTGAGCTACTTCGGCGCCCCACTTGTTGTGTCTCTCATTGTGTTTCTTCGTTGTGTCTCCTCACCTTGTCATCTCGTTGCTTCAGCTCGTTGTGTCAGCTCACTGCACCAGCCTCTTGCATCAGCTCACTGTCCCACCCGTCTTCTTTAGGAGGCACGGGGAAATGAACCTGCGACCTACCATGTGGTTGGGACGCCCAACTGCTTGAGCCACATCCACTTCCCATTATTAATTCACAGTGCTGTATAGTAAAGAACTTGTCCCCAGTCCTGGGATATACATCTGAAATTTGGAATTTCCAGACAGGAGTGTCTGTGGGCTCCAGACCACCCTAGTTTATGCTAATGAGATGACTCAGGTAGCCTGTGCCACACCTGAAAGGCCTGTCTTGTTGAGGCTTTGAGCCTGACCTCAAGGAGTGGAAGGGGCCTGGAGATTGAGTTCAACCAGGTGGGCTGAGGAAACCCCAAACAAACCTCTGGACACCCAAGGCTGAGAGCCCTTATACATTGATGTGCCCAGAGGGTGATGCGTCCTGACTCCCTGAGGCAAGGACACGAGGCGGGGACTTCTCATTTGGGGACCCTCCCAGATCTCACCCTATGTGTCTCTTCTTTTGGCTCCTTATTGGTTTTCTTTTTTGCTATAATAAGGCTATAATCCCAAGTATAGCACTTTTGGTGAGTTCTATGAGTTGTCCTAGTAAATTTTCAAACCTGAGGGGGCAGTGGGAAATCCTGCATTTGAAGCCAGTTGGTCAGAAGGGTGGGTGATCGTGGGAATCCCTGGACTTGTGGTTGGCGTCTGAAGTGAGAGCAGGCTTGTCAGGCAGTGCCTTTAACCATGGAGTCTGACCCAAGTCTGGGTACTCAGAATTGCGTTGCAGTCAGCCTCGTGCAGTTCTTTTTTTTCTGAATCACAAATTCCTACCATGCATTTATAAAGTAGCTTAAGTGATAAACATTAGATTTATACTTAAGTTTTTAAATGGAATGTATCTGTTTTATATATATCTGGTCATACCTGAAATTCTAGGCCAGAAACCACAATATTCATTAACTATTATAGTATACACTTTTTTTTTTTTAGGAGGTACCAGGGATTGAATCCAGGACCTCGCACATGGGAAGCAGGCGCTCAACCACTGAGTTACATCCCCTCCCCTAGAGTATACACTTCCGTGTGACAAAATAACATGTTAACTGTGTTGTTTTTTTGTCAGATCTGACAGTCACATGCGATCTGAATCTGTCAGCAAAAATAATCTTGAGTCTTTTAATTTCTGTCATATAAGACAAAAATTTGAACTAACTTAGTGTCACTGGTGTTGAAATTGCTCCTAACCAATGGTAATACTTCCCATATTTCATGGAGTTCTTTTACATCATGATCTTATAGTCCTGGGAAATATCATAAGGGAATTATGGCCTTATGGTTTTGACTTAGGCTACTTCATTCAAACCTCCAAAAACATTGACTGTGGCTTGAGAATGACTGGCCTGTCATTTAAAACGTCTTTGTATGGGAGAGGCCTGAAATATTGTTATCAGAGAAGATTCCGAAGCAGAAAAAGTGCTATTGATTGATAAAAGTCTGATGGGGGTAGTCGTTACAGTAGACATGTTAAAAGCAGTGAAATTCTCTGAAACGGTTGATAGCAAAGCTATGTGGAATGAGGTTGCAATTTTTTTTTTTTTTTTTTGAGATACCAGGGGCTGGGAATTGAACTCGGGACCTTGTATGTGGGAAGCCAACATTCAACCACTGAGCCACATTGGCTTCCCTGAGTTGGTTTTTTTGTTTGTTTTGCTTGTTGTTTTTTTGTTTTATTTTTTCAGGAGGCACCTGGGAACGGAACCCCAGACCTCCCATGTAGAAGGTGGGCACTCAACTGATTGAGCCACATCTGCTCCCTGGGATGGGTTTTGAGATGATATTGCCATGTGCTTCTGGCATAGGTTACCATTGTCTCAGAATCTGTGAATTTCTTAATTTTATTTTGTGGTATGTAGAAAGCAACAAATGTATGTATGTATATATTGAGGTTCATTAATTTTATTTGTTAATTTTATTTATTTTTTTCCCAGACAAGTGTTAGGTAAATGTTGTCCAGTTCCTCAGTAAAGGTTAATATTTTCTCACTGCTGAGGTCTAGGGAAAGAAGCAGGCACTCAAATGGTCATTTGTACAGAATTACCTAGGAAGTGCACAGCTCACACTTGGGCCTGTGACGGCCCTGGGGACAGAGGTCAGCCCAGGCGCCTTTCCATGCACAGCACACGTGGCCCAGGCACGCTGTGGGCCTCATCAGTGTTCGAGTGAATTGCTTGCGTTGTGGTTGGTTTGCTTTTTAAGTGGATAAATTTTATTTTATTTTATTTTTTTCTCAAATACATACATATAAAATTTTTTTTGGAATCATACATATGTTACATAATATATGTGGTTCATAGTAACGCCATCATGTAGTATTTGTCCTTTTGTGTCTGGCTTGCTTTGCTCAACATAATGTCCTCCAGGTTCATCCATGTTGTCATATGCTTTATGACTTCATTTCTTCTTACAGCTGCATAATATTCCATCATGTGAATATACAAGTGGATAAATTTTAAATCGTCATCACTGGAAGCTCTCTCTGAACCTTTGAGAAACAGGGTTAAAGGACAGGGTGAAGGGGTTGGGGGAGAACGAGGAGGGGTCTGTACACTAGTTTTAATGATTCGCTTTCCTTAGCAGTAAAATGGGGGAAAATAAGTGCCCTGCCTACCTCCCTAGACTGCTTTTGAAGATCAGATGAGGTGATGTCTGTCATCTTAGCCATTCATTTTCAAACATTCAAATTTCCTTAGCTCTCAAAATTAATTATAGAATTACCATGTGGCCCGGCAATCCTACTCCGAGGTATATACCCAAAGAAATTGAACACCTGGACTCAAACAGGTATTTGTTGTTTTTTTTTTTAAGTTTTATTTATTTATTTCTCCCCTCCACCCCTCATTGTTTTGTGCCCTCTGTCTGCTCTCTGTGTGTTCTTCTGTGTCTGCTTGTCTTCTCTTTAGGCGGCACCGGGAACCAATTCTGGGACCTTCCAGAGTGGAGAGAGGTGCTCACTCTCTTGCGCCACCTCAGCTCCCTGGTCTGCTGCATCTCTTATTGTCTCTCTTCTGTGTCTCTTTTTTGTTGCGTCATCTTGCTGCACCAGCACTCCTGCACGGGCCAGCACTCTGCTCGGGCCAGCTTGCTTTTCACCAGGAGGCCCCGGGAATTGTACCCTGGACCTCCTGTATGGTAGATGGGAGCCCAATTACTTGAGCCACATCCACTTCCCTCAAACAGGTACTTGTACACCACTGTTCACAGCAGCCTTACTCCCAATAGCCAAAAGTTGGAAGCAACCCAAGTGCCCATCAGCAGATGAATGGATAAACAAAATGCAGTATATCCATACAAAGCAATATTATTCAGCCATAAGAAGGAAGTCCTGATGCATGTGACAACATGGATGACCCTTGAAAACATTGTGCCAGGCACATAAGAACAAATGCTATATGGTTCCACTTATGTGCAATATGTAGAAATAGCAAATTCGTAGAGACAGTAGATTAGAGGTTACTAGAGATGGGGGTAATAGGGTAAAGGGAGTTAAAAAAAATTATTACTATTATTGTTCCTTATATTAGTACTTATTATTATGGTCTTAAAAAAAAATTTTCTTCCTTGCCTTAGAGAAACTGAAAACAAAATATTTGTTTCCTGATTATAAAAGCTGTGCTTGTTTGTTTCTTAAAGTTTAAATTGGGGGAAAAATTACAGATATTAAGATAACTGAACATTTCATAACTCACCCAAAGATAACTTAGCTCAAGTATAATCAGTGAGAATTTGTAGCATGAACAGAACAAATTGTACTTGTAAATTAGCAAGCGCCTTAGAATAGGCATAAAGTTTCTATAGAAGACACATAGCCCTGTCAAGTTTAATATTAACTAGACCTTTTACTTCTTGCTTTGTAAAGAAAATGTCTTTATTCTTATAACCGTGAAACTTAGAGGCATCAGGCACAATATGTATCTTAACCAGAGCAGAAAATTAGAGAAACTCCCCAACCCCATAGAAATGTCGAGTCTATGATTAATTTTCTTTATTTCAAACTCTATCTGTTATTCTCTTTCTTTCAAACCTGTGTAAGAGCTGTAGAAAAACTGCTTGACGGAGAGGCAGATTTGAGATTGATTAGATCTCCTGTCCTCCACCGACCAATAAAACTTCTTTTCCTTCCCAGCCTAGTTCTGTGTGTTTGTCTATCCTGCCATGCTAAGCGAATGAACCCAGCCAAAGACCACCCCAACTCCTTTTCAATAACCTCAGTTTTTTAAATGCATAAGTATATGCCCCTGCATATCATTGTCCACCTAGGTTTAACATGGGGATAGTGCGTCTTCCTTGGTGGGGCTTTCAGAAGAGGTGGTGCTCATGGCCCAGGAGCTGTGGCTACCTCTGCTTGTGGTCTGCTTTCTCCTGTAAGAGTGGGGCCACCAGGGAGAACAGAGGGAGTCCCGACCTCTGCTCTGGTTTTTCTGACAGACAGTCCTGTCCATGTCCTCAGCCTGTGTCCCGGCCCGCCCGCTTGGTTCCTGTTTGGCGTGGGTGTTAGCAGGCAGGGGGAGATACGGCTTTGTAACGTTTTCCTCCTTTTGCTTGTCTGCATTGCTGGTCCTTCTTATAATCATCGTGAGTTAATTGGCTAACAAAAAGTAACCTTCAGAGTTGTTTTTAAAAAAAATAGATCAAGCCTGCTGAACTTTCAGGTTGGATTTAAATCCAGCTCTGGCACTTAAATGGATTTGTGGCCTTGGATAAACCTCTGAGTCTGCTTCAACAGTTAAAATGGGGATAATAGGGGAGCGGTTGTAGCTCAGTGGTTGAGCACCTGCTTTCGCATATACGAGGTTCCAGGTTCAATCCCCGATACCTCCTAAAAAAAGGGGAGATGGGGTGGAGGATAATAATACCTACTTATAAAAATGTCTTAAGCATTATGCTTCCCCTCATAAAAATACTCAGAATTATCAACTCTTTGAATTATTGGGCATGATGTGTTCATATGAATAAGGACTTTTCTGTATGTTGACTTTTCTGTATTTTGAATTGCATATAAGTTCAGATATACAGAGTTGCATGGGGTGGAGATTATATATTGACAACTTGCATGCCGGTGTAAAGCACTAAACTTATACCCTCTTCCAAGTGAAAGACATCTCAAGGAAAAGTAGGCTAGTGGTATACTGTTGGAAGAGGATGGGAGCCTAGTCTCAAAAGTGACCAGAGGCCCTTCAACTCGCACTTTGATTCGAGGCCATGGCCCCTTTCTGCAGAGCGATGGTTTGATTTCTGGCTTTTTAAAAGATTGTCTTAAAGAACTAAATTAAAAGCCAAGTACATGCATCTACCCATAAAAACTCTCCAAATACCATGCAAGTGTTAGGCGGTTGTACCTAAAACAACAGATACTGTGGTGTTTTATAAAGTTGTCTTACTCGTAAAGCTTTGTCTTCCATGACTGCTTGTCCTCAGAAATCTGCCTGTCTTGAAGGAGGACCTCTGAGTATTGTTTGCTATGAACAGCTTCTGACACTTGTGCAAATTCTTTGGACAGAGACATAGTATCAACAGTCCAGGGATTAATAGCTAGCATTGTGGTTGGGGTTTGTTGGGTTGAAGCTAGGCCTAGAACTGAGAAGAATAAGCTGGGTAGTAAATCATTGTGGTTGTAAATCAGTGGTGGTTGACGGGTTGTGTCTTATAGAGAGGCAGTTTCTACTTACTAAAGTGAACGTCCTCTTCTGAGTTTTTCCTTTATCTCTCGTTCCTTTTCAATTAAATATTCAAATAACACCAGCTACTGTACACCACTGTTCTGGATCTCCGTTGTATTCATGTTGTTTTATTTTAATTTTTAAAATTTATTAAATATTTTTACTTTAGGTAGTGCATGTACATTTTACAATAAATAGTACAGTGACAAGGCAAATATCCCTCTCTTGTACTCGAATCATCTCATCCTTCCGGCTTCCCAGTCCTCCTCAAACAGTACTCCTTTATGTATTTTTCCAGAGATAGGTCATTCATATGGAAGCATTGTGTGTATACACGAATAGCCGTGGCATACTATGATAGACGGTTATTTGGGGAACCCTTGCAGTGAACTTCACCTCCTCCTATTCAAACTCTACATATTGACGCCAAGTTGACCATGTGACGGCCTCTGGCAGATGGTGAATTGCCAGGTGTGATGCCAGCTGAGGCTCCGTGCTTGCACTTTGGGACTTGTCCTCTGGGAATGTTCATGATTGTGACACTCCCTCTCGGAACAAGGAGCCACCAATTGTGAGATACTCAACCTGCTCCGGTGGAGAGGCTGCACGGGGGAAATCAAAGGTCCTTGTCAGCAGTCTCAGCCGAGCCTCCCGCCAGTGCCAGCATTAACTCGCCCACCACATGAATGAACCATCTTCCGAGAAGTGGATCTTCGGCCCCATTCCAGCCGCCCCAGATGATACTGCATGGAGCAGACCTGAGCTTTCCCCACCGAGCCCTGTCCATACTGAAAAATTGTGAGCTCTCATTGGAAGCCGCTAAATGTGGCTTGTCATGCAGCGGTAGAGAACTGAAACACATACTATATACCCTACATGTTCTGTGCCTTACCATTTTCACTGAACAATGAATGTATTAGATATCAGCCTATTTCAGTAAATATAGAGCTGCCTCATTCTTTTTAAGCACCAAGAAGTATTCCATCATATGACTGTGCCATAATTCATAATTTACGTAACCAGCCTCTTTTATTTTTTTTTTTGAGGTACTGGAGCTAGGGATTGAACCCGGGACCTCGTATATGGGTAGCTGGTGCTCAACCACTGAGCCACATCGGCTCCCCTGAGTTGGTTTTTTCATTTGTTTGCTTGTTGTTTTTGTTTTTATTTTTAGGAGGCACCAGGGACCAAACCTGGGACCTCCCATGTGGGATTCAGGTGCTCAGTCGCTTAAGCCACATCCGCTTCCCCAGCCTCTTATTGATGGGCATTTATCTATGTTGTTTCTAGTTTTTTTCTAGCAAATATCTTTGTTGCATGCTTCCTTTTGCACACAAAGTATATTTATTGGATAAATTCTTAGAAGACTTGCTGGGTCAAAGAGTATGTGAATTTGCAATTTTAAGAGGTATTGCCAAATTACCCTCTAGAGAGGTTCTCCTCCCACTAGCAGTGTGTGACCGGCCCCCTGGAGAGCACATGGATGGGCAGTTTGATCAGTGGAAAACTGCACCACAGTGCAGTTATAATGTACGTTTCTTTTCTTTTTTCTTTTTTTATTTGCAGTATTGTTTTTAGTGGTGAGAAATAAGAAGCAACTTAATATGCATCAACAGAAGACTGCTTAAATAAATGACATACCCAAATAGCCAATACAATATATCCATTGACATAATATTTTATATGTAAAAGATGTATATAGTATATTATGGAAAAGTTAGAAAGTTTTAGAATTCTATATTCAAAACACACTCAAAAGACATGTATACACATACACTCAAAATGTTGATAGAATGGTGGGACAATGGGTGATTTTAATTTTTTTTTTTTGCTTACTGTATCTCTTTTCTGATGTTCACTCAAATTACATGCATTTCTTATGTAATATTTTTACATTAAAAAACACTTCTATATGCTGAAAAGATACTTATAAAAATCTAAAGATCAGCATAAACATGATAAAAGGCTGATATCTTATACTAAATATAGACCTTCATTCATTCATGAGAAAATCACCAAGATCCCAATAATAAATGAACAAAGCACAAGAGCAATTAAGAGGAAATCAAAACATTCAGAAAAATTGTCAAGTAAATGCAAATCAGAACATAGATATTCTTTTTTTTTTTTTTTTTTTGGATCAAACAATATGTTACACAATATATTTAGTTCATAATAATGCATTCATACAGTATTTGTCCTTTTGTGTCTGGCTTGCTTCACTCAGCATAATGTCCTCCAGATTCATCCATGTAGATATTCTATTAAATTGAAAAAAATTTAATGGTCATAGTTGCACTCTATTAGTGAACATATAACATGGGATAATAGACACTCTCAAATCCCATCATACTACATTTCTCCTTAATATTATTTTTCATATGTTTAAATGTCATTTACATTAGCTTTTCAATAAACTGTCATCATTTTTCTTTTGGATTATTGGTCTTTTTCTTCTTTGAAGGAGCTCTTTGCATATTAAAGAAATTAGCCCTATTAAGACTAACATTGTTAGAATATGCTATATAAAGCAATTTCCCCCCCAATTTCTTATTTATCTTTTGACTTAGTTGAGTAATTTCTTTTTCCTTACTGCATTTATAGTCTTTTATAGCTTCTAGATTTTTTTTTGCAGGGGGGGAGTCATAATTAGGCTTGCCCCACTCTGACCTTGTAGTAGATTTTTCTACTGTTTTCTTCTAGTATTTTTTTATTTCATTTTTTACATCTTAATCTTCAATCTATCAGAAATGTCTTTTTTTATGTTATTAATCACAAACTACCTTATTATTTCCTTTGTGGATATACAAATGAGCATTTATAATCTCTTAAAAATTCTTTAAACTTTCTTCTTGTTAAGCTGCTCAAAAGGCCAAGTTAGAGAGATTTGTTTTGTGCACAAGGATATGGAGAAGGTCCATCCATTATAATTAAGATTCATCAGAGGAAGAAGAGGGCTGTGTGTAAATAGAAACATGTTTTTTTTTTATCATGTGCTGTGTCTGCAGAATTGGGAAGCATATAATATTATTGGTGTAAAATTGTCGCACTAAGAGAGTGGCAAGGCAGGAAGGCTGAGAGCTTGTTGATAGTTGAGACGGCTGAGGCTGCATCATTGCGTGAAGAAATAAAAAATACCTGTACAGTGGTGCATTAAGAAAATAGAGGGAAGGGTGTGGCTCAATGGATAGAGCCCCCGTTTACCATATGGGAGGCCCGGGTTTGCGTCCTGAGGCCTCCTTGTGAGGGCACGCCGGCCTGA
>JAQZBX010051050.1:0-19490 GCA_029593785.1 Cabassous unicinctus | reverse complement strand
GTGGTCTAAGTTCTGGGCTTATTTACATACCCCCATGGCCCTGAGGAACTGGGGTCTGCTCCATGGGCATCATCAGCCTCTGGACCGGGTGGCTTCCTTGAGAAGAATGAACAGTCCCTGTTGAACCTCAGTCACCTTTTCTCTCTCTCGCTAGGTTCTTGCATATTAAAAGTACCTTGGCTATTGAGACCATGAATTTTTAAAATCTACTTAGAAACCAAGTTAAACTTTGTCTTTTCCCTCTACTAAGGTACAAATGCAGGCCACTCAAAGCAATGAATGAATGCTGCTGACACTTTGGGTCCAGGAGTGGGAGAATTTCGGGGCGGGCAGGGGAAGGAAGTTAGGGGAGGGGCGCAACAAGAAAAAACGCTGGATGCTAGTTCTAAATTTTATCCCTCTACATTGTTTTTCCTAGTAAATCTTTGAATATCTTCTTATGCCTTCTCTTCCAGTCCCTCCCCACCTCCTTCCTCCCACCCCAATGTTTAGCGTCAGGGAACAGGGGCAGAGAAATAGTAAATACTTCCTTTTTGTGGATTCATGAACTGTTCCTCAGAGGCATCCATTGCATCAGATACATAAGGTCGTTATACCAGGAATGCTGAGAAAGAAGCTTCCCAGGTTCTGCTTTGAGTATCAAAAGATCTTGAATATCAGGACAATGACAAATATCTTGAAAGGAAAAGAAGTTTTGAACATTGGTGAGGTAAGGTCCTAGACTAAACAATAGGCAAAGAATCAGAACAAGCTTTCTCCACCCGCAGGGATTAGGTAAGTATCTCCCAGGCTACAAGGACAAGGGGGAAGGGAGGACCAGCCCCCCAGGCCTCCTCACAGAATACCCAGAATACCCTGGGCCACTGGCTTCTGGAAGAGAGTGAGGGGAAGGAGCAAGGAATGAGGCCTGGTTTTCAGTCAGGGGAGACAGTCTTCCCCTTGTGCAGCCTGTGCACACCGAGGTACCACTATATGGAGAAAAGGACAGGATCCAGATGAAAAGGAAGGAAGTATCCACTGGGCAGGTAGGTTTCATTAAACCAGGGAGGCAGAGCAGGTATTTAGGGAAACAGGTGAGGGTTGTGGAGTTTTATTTTCATGGAATGCATGTTCCTGGAAAGCTTAGGAGTCAGTGTTGTGAGTAGAGATTGGCTCAGAGAAGTGAAGCATACAATAGGTGAGAGGATAGATAATCAGAGGGACTTATGTCTTGGACAGGGACCAAGATTATGGTATTGTGAAGCACCATCCACCTTCAGTAGCCTGGGAAGGTCTCAAGGCTCCTAGAAGGAGCTTTAACCAGTGAGCCCATGATTCCTACCAGCCGCTGCCAATGACTGAGGGAGCAATTATGAGATTGTGGTCCCTGGGATAAAGATAATTGTCACAGGCAACATCAAGCTTTGTATCCTTCAGAGCACTTTATGCTTTACCTAACTCCTCTAACTACTTAAGGAATGTGTAATGAATGAATGAAAATAAAATTTCCCCATCTTTTAAGATATCCAATCCACCAGGATGCCCCATAAATATGTCTTAAAGTAACCCACTTCTCTCTAGCTCCACTTCCACCACTTAGTCCTGGCTGCCATCAATGTGCACTCAAATGACTGCTATTGCCTATGTAGTTGGGTCACATTTCTCCTATCCAGAAATGTAGTTTTCTTTATTTTCCTTTAACTCTACTGAAATTCTATCTCCAGTCACTACGGTGACTGATGCAGGAAACTTGATCTAGTCACAAACAGGTCAACTTGGTCAAATGTGGTGATTTATTTGGGCTCAAGCTCAGCCATATGCAGGGATTTCTTCCTCCCTACCTCTCCTTGGGAGGACGACATTCCCCTGTGGTGCAGTGGCACTGAGGAAGCACCTGGATTCATGGTCATTCTGGGCTGGCATCCATATTCCGTAGTTCTGTCTGGTCTTGATCATCAGCGTCTGGTCCTGGGAACCACGCTGCCTTCGGTAGCTGCACCTCATCCTCATGATCACAAGACTCTGTCAGGCTCTCTCCCTGGAGCATGGGAGAATTTGGTTGCTCTCCTGCACTGCTGTGATATACAGGACCCTAGCAGGCTGCCCTCTGGTTCATTGGTCTGGACACTTGGAATTGCAATGGGCTCTCCGTGGGTTGGTCTGCAGGGTTTGCCAGTGTCACAGGGTTCGGTGGAAAGTCAGCACAAGGCTCCTTTATTCCTGAATTTCTCCAATTTGAGTGGTCAGTTGTCAGTTTTCACAGGAAACATGTTCATTGACTATTATTTATTTGTCTGTCTTTTTTAGGTTATCAGCTTCCTTTGTAGTCCCTGTATTTAGCACAGTAGCTGACATACTGTAGGTGCTCAATAAAATATCTTTTGTTATTTATGACATTTATGGTGAATGATATCTTAGGAATTAAAATGCAGTGGACAAATCATGGGCTTTGGAGGCAGAGCAGACCTTCCTCCAGATCCCAGCTCTGCCATTTTCTAGCTATGGCTCTATAAGCCTTAGCTTTTAAATTTTAAAAATTATTTTTAAAATATTTTTTTAGTTTTCATGTTAGAGAAGTTGCAGGTTATAGAAATGTCTTGTGTAAAATACAGAGTTCCTGTATACCACCCTATTATTAACATCTTGCATTAATGTGGTAGATTTGTTACACTTGATGAAATAACATTTTTATAATTGTACTCTTAACTGTATTCTGTGGTTTACATTACAGTCCACTGTTTGTGTTGTATGTTGTATGTGTTGTATGTTGCTTTTAAAAAAAAATATTCTAGTAACATATGTATAACCTAAAATTTCCTCCTTTTAACTGTTTTCAGATATATAATTCAGTACTGTTAATTGGGTATACCATGTTGTGCTACCATTACTAGCATCCATTACCAAAACTTTCCTATCAACCCACATAGAAACTCTGTACAATTTAAGCATGAATTCTCCATTCCCTAGCCCCATCCCAGCCCCTGGTAATCTATATTCTAGTTTTTGACTCTATGAATTTGCTTATTCTAATTATTTCGTATCAGTGAGATCATCCAATATTTCTTCTTTTGTGCCTGGCTTTTTTCACACAACATGTTTTCAAGTTTCATCCATGTTGTTGCATGTATCAAAACTTCATTCCATTTTACAGATGAGTAATATTCCATTTTATGTATATACCACATTTTACTTACCCATTCATTGGTTAAAGGGACTTGGGTTGCTTCCATCTTTTGACAATTGTGAATAACGCTGCTATGAACATCAGAGTGCAAATATCAAGTTGAGTCCTTGCTTTCAATTCTTTTGGGCATATACCTAGAAGTGGGATTTTCAGGTCTTAATTATATACTTAATTATACACGTAACTTTCTGAAGAAGGGCCAAACTGTCTTTCACAGCGGCTATACCATTTAAAATTCTCACTAGTGATGAATGAGTGTTCCTATTTCTCTACATACTTTCCAACACTTGTAATTTTCCATTTTTTAACAGTAGCCATTCTAGTGGGTGTGAAATGGTATTTCATTGAGGTATTGATTTGCGTTTCCCTAATGGCTAATGATGTTGAGCATCTTTTCATATGATTTTTTTTGGCCATTTGTATATCTTCTTTGAAGAAATGTCTCTTCAAGTCTTTTGGGCATGTTTAAATTGGGTTGTCTTTTTGTTGTTGAATTGTAGGATTTCTTATTATATTCTGGATATTAAACCCTTATTGGATATGTGGTTTCCAAATATTTTCTCTCATTGTTTAGGTTGTTTTTGTACTTTTATCATAAAGCCTTTTGATGCAAAAAGTTTTTCATTTTGATGAGGTCCCATTTATCTATTTTTTCTTTTGCTGCTTCTGCTTTGGGTATAAAGTTTATAAAACTATTGCTCAACACAGTGTCCTGAAGATGCTTCCTATGTTTTCTTCTAGAAGTGTTATAGTTCTCATTCTTGAATTCACATTTTTGATGCATTTGAGTTGATTTTTATATATAGTGTGAGGTAGGGATCTACCTTCATTCTTTTATATATGGACATCCAGTTTTACCAGCACCACTTGTTGAAGAGACTATTCTCTTCCAAGTGAGTGGACTTGACACCCTTGTAAAAAATCATTTGGCTATAAAAGTGAGGGTTGAATCTGAACTATCAGTTGATTCCATTGTTATATATGTCTGTCCTTGTGCCAGTACCATGCTTTTTTTTATTATTATGGATTTATATTAAGTTTTAAGATCAGGAATTGTGAGTCCTCTGACTTTGTTCTTCTTTTTCAAGATTACATTGGCTATTCTGGGAACTTTACTCTTCCATATAAATTTGATGAATGGCTTTTCCATTTCTGCAAAAAAGGTTGTTGGAATTTTTATTAGGATTGTGTTGAATTTGTAAATCACTTTGGGTTTAATTGACAACTCAACAATGTTTAGCCTTCCAAACATGAACACATAATGTTTTTCCATTTATTTAGGCCATCTTTGTTTTCTTTGGCAATGTTTTGTAGTTATCTGCATATAAATCCTTTATATCCTTGGTTAGATTTATTCCTAGTTATTTGATTCTTTTAGCTGCTATTGTAAATGGAATTTCTTCTTTATTTCTTCTTCAGATTGTTTATTGCTAGTGTATTGAAACACTACTAATTTTGGGGTGTTGATCTTTTACCCCACCACTTTGCTGAATTCATTTATTAGTTCTAGTAGTTTTATTGTGGATTTTTCAGTATTTTCTGTATATAGGATAATGTCATTTGCAAATAGGGAAAGTTTCACTCCTTCCTTTCCAGTTTGGATGCCTTTTATTTCTTTTTCTTGCCTAAGTGCTCTGGCTAGAACATCCAGTACAATGTCATATAACAGTGGTGACAGTGGGCATCCTTGTCTTGTTCCTGATCTTAGAGAGAAAGCTTTCAGTCTTTCACTATTGAGTATGATGTTAGCTGTAGGGTATATACCACAAGAAAAGAAAATTCATGTATACCCTTTATCATGTTAAGGAAGTTTCCTTTTATTCTTAGTTTTCTAAGTGTTTTTATCAAGAAGGGGTGCTAGATTTTGTCCAATACTTTTTCTGCATCAACTGAGATGATCGTATGTTTTTTTCCCTTTGTTCTGTTAATTTGGTGTATTACATTAATTAATTTTCTTATTAAATCCCACGTGAACATGGTGTAACTTGTTTAATGGGCTATTGGATTTGGTATGCTAGTATTTTGTTGTGGATTTTTGCATATACATTCATTAGGGATATTGGGCTGTAATTTCTTTTCTAGTGGTCTTATTAAGAGCTTAGCCCTCCTATCAAGAAGATCAGCCTGAGGCAAATGCCAAGTACCAGGTCTCTGTTTTATCTGAGCCTTTGAGGAGCTATGGAGCCTATTTCTTTTCCTGAGTTTGTGCTTGGTAGAAGGCTTAGGACTTCTCTGTTTATAATTTACTGGAGTTCTAGTGAACATCCCTCTACTCCCTTTGAAATAGACTTTCATCCCCTCCTGGGTGCTCTCTTAAATGACTTAATGCAGGTAGTCCTTTGTCCCAGGCCACTTCAACTTAAATCTTTTATCACACTGTCCAACCTGTCTACAAGCTGCTTCTCTGTCCTCAGAACAAACTCTGGGAGAGTGAGCCCAAGACAAGTTCCCTGCCTCAGTCCCTGATACTTCCATCCGATAGACTGGCACTGATCTACATGTATCCCAGTATGAGCATGGGGGCCATTCTGCTTCCCCTGGAATAGGACCAGGGACCACAACGGGAGGGTAAGCTGGCTCTACCCCATGTTGTGGAGGGGGTGGGGAAGGGGCCAGCAAGGGCACCAGGAGCTTCTTCTATGGCTCATCAAGCTGTGTTTCTTGATTCAGCACTTGCCCAGTTAATGTAGTCCTTTAACTGTTTTCCGTAGTTTTGAAGGTTACTGTCTTTAAGATTCCTCTGTGGCCTTAGCCTGATAGGGGTTGGAACAATGGCTGCCCTCCGAGGTGGTCCCCAGCAATTTGAAAGTAGCTTATCAAAAGTAGTGATCCGTAATCAGACCACACACCCCTGGAGTCTGAAGGACTAGGTCTTTATATACCAGCCTGGCACCAGCAAGCTACACAAGGAGTCTGTACTCCAGCCCCCACTGCTACCTGTCTCGAGGCTGGGGGAGGCAGGATGGTAGCTGCTGCAGGGAGGATGCAACTCACTAGTATTTGTTGCAATTTACCAGCCTTTTTCTCCCACTCCTCCTGGTTACTGCACAGTGTTCTACTAGTCTCCAGAGTTTCAAAATAGATGATTCGGACAGTTCTTGCCAGTTCAGTAGTTGTTTTGGTGGATGGACTGATTCTTGGAACTTCTTTACTCCACCATCTTCCCACCATCCCAGCTTTAACTTTCTGACCTAGATGGTAAACTACTTCATAGTTTGAGATTGGGAGTAAATTAGATAATATATATAAAGCACTTAGCATGCTTCCTGCTGCTTAACTGCCCTATAAACGTTGCTTTTATTATTATTGTGCTTTTGTTAGCTTCTGTGTGCCCTTCAGAACATGCAGATAAAATGATTACTGTGAGTTACAAAGGAGGGGCTCATGCTACTTTGCTTCAAATGCACACTTGGCTAGCAGCTGAGCTGGGTTCATCAGGCTGAACTATCACAGGCGCTGGAAAGGAGGGTCTGCGAGCTGCCCTGGCCAACGCCTCCACCATGGACTCCCCACAGCGATGGACATGTTGGGTTTGATGCTTGTGCGTCAGCTGGAGGGATGCACGGTTCTGGCAGCTGTTCATGTATTCAGATAGAGGGAGGACAGTTACTGTGGTTGAAAAACAAAACACTTTATTTTTCCTAGAAGGGACTAAGAGATGGATCTGGCCTCCATTTCAAGTTCCAGAAGCAGCAGAGATAGGTCAGGAGATTCTAGACCGTGGGGGAGGAAAGAGATGAATTTCCTTGGCAGGAGTTCCTTTTGGGATTAAGGGTGTGAGCTGCTCTATGAACACTACTCATGTGTTCTAGTCAGTGTCATAAAACAGCAGATCTCGCTACCGTCTCTTCTCTCTGTTGTTCTCTTTCCACTTATGCTCAGAAGGGCCAGGGAGGGGTGGGAAAGGGGTGATATCACTGGTTTTTTTTTGTCTCTAGGTTGAGTGGATGCCAAGTGCAAGGCCTGCTCCTATATTCCATAATTAGGTCTCACTTTGTTGGGGAAATTTTCCAATGTGCCGTTCTATTCTGAGCACAGCACTTTTATTTTTATGGCGGAAACTGAAAGGAGTCTAGCACGTTTGAAATGGTAGGTGAGTTGGCAAGGAATACCGACCTCCTTGTTTCCTAAATGCACCACGGGAGAAGAAAATCACACATGAGTGGTACCTCACACCAGGGATCAATCTTAGGTTCCGAGTAGAGTTTAGTGGAATAAGCAGTAAACTAGATGGTTGAACCCCAGACCAAACCGCAGCAACAACCTGCTGCTTTGGTTTTCTTGTTTGTAAAACAGAGACAATGATCCCAATGAAATAATTGTTAGTTGAGTTCCAAATCGTAATAGTTGCTAGTGTTTTTTGAACATGATGTGTCTGGCAGTGCTCTTCACAGAAACCCTAGGAGGTAGGGTTTGTTATTCTCATTTTGCAGGGAGAGGAAACTGAGACAAAAGTAAGTAAAATAACTTGCCCAAGGTCGCTCGGGCAGGAAGTGAGGGGCCAGAATTTGGGTCCAGACGGTCTGACACCAGGTTGTCTGATCCTAACAATACTCTCCTCTGGGACTGAAGCAAAATGAAGTTATTCTGGAAAAATGAATCTTCTTGATAAGGGAAGCTTTACTCTGTAAAGATCTAAATCTAATGTGAGCCATTTGCTGAAATCTTTCCATAAACACATCTCCCTTTCCTCTATCCTTAAGCAGAGTATACCCCAAAATAACGAATGTGTATAACCTAACCTATTTACCCTAACGTGCTTAAATACGTGCCAAAGCTGGTCTTACTGCTTTACCTGCATTGCTGCACTTCAGATTCCTACCACACGAGACTCCTTTTTCTGTTTATAAAACTGAGGAACAGAGAGGTTAAGTAACTGGACCTGGGCCACATAGCCAGGCTGGAGTCCAGATTTGAACTCAGACAGTCTGGCTCCAGGACCTGTGATCTTAATGAATATCTTAGTTTCATAGGGCTGCTTTAATAAAGTACCAATAACTGGATGACCTAAACACAGGAATTTATTGTCTCATGGTTCTGGAGACCAGAAGTCCGGAATCTGTAGGAGAAAATCCTTCCTTGCCTCTCCCTCACTTCCGGTGGTTTGGCAGCAGTCTTCACATGGTGTTTTCCCCTGTGCCTCTTCTGCCCTATCTTATCAGGTCAACAGTCATACTGGATTAAGGACGCACCCTGCTTCAGTATGACCTCATTTTAACTTGTCTAATTCCATCTGTAACCTCCCTATTTCCAAATAAGGTCATATTCTGAGTTCTAGGGATTAGGACTTCAATATATCTTTTTTACAGGACACAATTCAAGCCATAAGAAAGACTGAGAGTTCAGAATGACTTCACAGTGGCACACACAGGACAGCTGATGACAGTGCCCACGTTGGCCATTTACTGAACAAACCCTGTGCTGGGGCTTTATGTGCCTCACCCAACTCATTCCTCTCCACAAGCCTATGAGGGAGGGGCCACTGTAACCCCAATGTATAGCTGGGGGAATCAAGGCTTAAAGAGTAACTTTCCCAACATCCCGTAGCTAAAAGGTGGCAGAGTTGAGATTCAAATTCATATCTGTAGCACCAAAACTCATGCTCTTTCTACTATACAACCCTGCCTTTCAATGTTGGCTGCAATAAGAAAGATCTTCTGTGATTATATGAGGTTGTTTTTCTGGGGTGGGGCTGGGCAAAAGCTGCTCTGCTGCCACCATCCTGCTCAGATGTTTCTACCTTCCCCAGAGTCACAAGTCTTGTTTTCTTTTTCTCTCAGAAGTTCTTCTAACTGATTGGATGAACAGAGACTGAGCAGTGCTGGTCACTATTGGTTATATCTAATTCAACATCAGGCTGAGCCTGTCATCTGGGACATGGTATCACAGCAGGGAGCAGAGGGTTTTAATTTGGGGTTTGAACAGGCACAAAGGACCAGTCCAAGGGGAGTTAGCAGTCTGAAGTCCAAGGTCAAGGCAGATGGGGACCCAGAGACACCCAATAATCATCAGAGGCAGGAGTGGTACAGGCATCGTTACTTGTACACTCCATGGACATGTCCTGTGCACCTCAATACATTCCATCTTGCTTCATCCATGCTGGCAAAGGCCAACAATGTCAGAGGATCACTTTATTCCCTTGCATCTAAAGGTAACCATGGGACACAATCACAGTCAGTGAGCTGTTAGGGAAGTCTGTTGGGAAGATTTCTCTCCCTGATAAAATTAAGGAGATATCGAAGACAACTCACTATCTCTTTCTGCTTTGGATTTTGTTGTGTGATGCCTAGAGCTGTGGCAGCTATCTTGTGACCATGAGGGATAAGGCATAGAATAAAAGCTGAGCTCAGCACCATGGGAGACAAAAAGGTCTAAGTCCATGGTGACATTGTTCAGCTGCTGAAACAGTATCAGAGATACTTTCTCACCAGAGTCAGCTACTGTTAATCCTGGTATGTTGCCGTGTAGCGAAGCAAAAAGGCTGCTGATTCCTGCCGGGGTTTCAGCCTTCCCCTCCGGACTCACCCTTTTCTCTTAGGGCTTCATGCTTAAGCAATCCTATAGCCTCTCTCTCCTGGCATGGGGTTTGTCTCCTTCCGGGCCTCTTATATCAGTCTCGGCTGTTCTGCTCTCTTCTCAGTTTTAGCTGTAAGCTGTCAGGCAAATGCCTCACCTCTCCCTGGGGCCTCAGCTGTTTGAGTCTGGTCACATGGCAGGATAAAAAGTGGCAGAGCTTTCTCTTCCTGTGTCTGCCTGAGTGAATCCATTTACATCAGACCCAGCAAGGGGGCAGGGACTCAGCCTGAGTCCTGCCTCACTGATGTAGTCCAATAAAAAGCCCTATAGCAATCTTAACAGGTAATCTAATCAAAGGCCCCTCAGCTGAATTTGATGCAACAAAGGGTATCCCATCCAGAGGAATAGTTTACAAACATAATATTTCTCTTTTTGGGATTCATAAAATAATCTCAAACTGCCATACCCCACCTCACTGGGGTAGCAATTTGGTGTCCAGAAAATCTCTTAGAAGCTATTATTAGATAGCACAACTCACAGCTAAGATGGGGACCCCAAGATTATTCAAGTGCTCCTTTACACAGTAGTGCCAGGGTTATTGTTTTCACAAGGAGAAAATCAAAGTCATGTTAATAGAAGGAACATGCTTCTTTGTGCAAAGTCAGATAATGTTTTTGGAGGAAATTTAGTCCTCATTTAGCAGGCATGAGTCTCTATGTTTAAATCCAGGTGTTCAAGAATTATAACTTTAAATTTTTATAACATAGCTTAATTTCTATTTCTGAGCCTTCTCTTTCCCTTGCCCCCATTCTTCTGGCTTAGCTGTTTTTCCTGGGGTGTCTGCCCTGGAGGATATGACCCAAATCTGAGAGTTACTTAGAACTAAGGTATGGGCTCATTTGGTCCTTGGAGACTGGTCCCCAGGTTTGGCTTGTGAGAACCTCATCATCCTGGTCATCATGGTGATTCTCTGCTGCTTCTGTGCTTGGCACCTGGGCATCTGTTGTGGGCCTGATTCTAGCTCAATCCACCATGATTCAATATGCTGTAATTTTTCTCTAGAGTCTTTCTGCTTTTTCACTGCTGCTGCCAGGGCTTGGCTTTTCTTTGCTTATAGAACAATTGACTGACTCCCTTCCTTTTCTTCTTTCCTTTTACCTCCTTCCTTCTCTCTCTCCTTTCTTTCCTTCTCCCCGATTTCTTTCTTCTTTCTCTCTTTCTTTCTCTCTCTTCTAACCTTCCCCCAAACCTGAAGGAAAATATCTTCCAGAATAGAGGAAGTTCTTCTGCCTTCATGTTCCTCCAGAATATCTGTCTATGCTTACCAAATGCCCCTTCCCTAAGGACTTAGGCTATTAAAACAAAAGTCAGAAATATTTACAGGGTACTTTTATTTCCTAATCTGCTGCATCTTTCCTACCAGCAATTTAAATGCAGGGAGATGGAGGTGGAAGAGAGAAAAAAGGAAACACAGGGAAAAAAATCATAGAGTAATACCTCAAAATATTATACAGCTACATTCCCTTTGTTTAGGTGTGCTTCCTTAGAAGGTGACGGGTACACCTTCTGCTGGGGAGAAAGAGCTATATCCTCCCTCCCTGTCCCAGGACTAGAGTCGTGAGTTCCTCGTTTGAGGCCTGTAAAGCCTGAGGTACTGGAACTTACTAGATATAATAAGAGACTGGGGGCGCTGGGGCTTTTTTCTCACCTGAGGAGGTTGGATTTCTTGAAGGAAAGATTGGGCTCTGGATCCAAGGAGTTTTGAAGAGAGAGTATGGTAGGTGGTTGGGGATTGTTAAATTAAAGGAAATGGTGAAATGGAACTTTCCCAAGAGACTCTTCTTGACTAAGGATAAGACTCTGATAGAGAAAGGAGGGCAAGTCATCACGTCTGGTCTTCCTACATTGTGCTGCTCTAAGACCTACATCTCTGGCATAGCTTGCTGTGTGTTTGATCCCCTGAGAGAGGGGGGTAAAGACAGTGAGGGCTTCCTAGTCACCTAATGGGGCTCCAGCCAAGACAGAGGTAGAAGGGCCCTGGGCCCCACTGGTGGCCAGCAGATGTTGAGGAATCTATGGACCTCATCCCTTGAGAACTCACTAAGACAAAGCTCCCTGATTTATCTCCCTCCCCTAGGTTGGCAAAAATCCTAAGGACAGAAGGGAAGGGCCTTGCCACTCTTGAGTCACACATTTATTTATTCAGTCAGCATCTACTGAATAAATTCTATGTGGCAGCCAGGGAATTTCTTTATCTTATTATAGAAAGATTAATGAGATAGTCCCTGCTCTGGAGAAGCTCAAAGTCCAGTGGAGGAGATAGACTTGTATACAGATAAGTACAGTCCTTAGGGTGGATGTATGTGTGTGTTGACCATTTTCTTACCTTTTTCATGGTTCTGCCCTACTATTTTCTAGAATATTGGAAACATAGTTCTGCCCCTCCCTGCTCTCTCACTTGCTCCTCCCCTGAGAGAGGGTGGAGTTACTCACCTATTTGCTGGGCTGGAGAGAATCTGACACCAGCTGCTACATATTATTCTATTGAGGGGAGAATATGTTAAATTAAAGATCTCTGTGCTCAAGTGGCACTCCCCCTTTTCTTCTCTTTTCAGGCAGCCTCCTCTTAGCAGGTATGGATGTGAGCATTCTTCTCTGTGCAGTAAGATATCTGCTCTGTTGGAGAAGGCCTGCAGTTCTCCAGCTGCTCAGGGTGGCCAGGTGGATACTTCAGTGTATGTAATCAGGTGGTGGCATATAAGGAAGCCTACCCATTTGGCTGCAGGTCCATGTTTCTTTCCCATTCAGCTTCACCAGTAATGAAGGTGATAGCGTGAGCTCCTTCTCTTAGATTCATGTGTGTTTTAGTTAGCCAAAAGGGTGCTGGTGCAAAGTACCAGAACTCTGTTGGCTTTTAAAAAGGGTATTTATTTGAGGTAGAACCTTACAGTCACAAGACCTTAAAAAGTCCAACTCAAGCTACCATAAGAGGTACTTTCTCACCCAGTGTCATTTGCCACATGTTGTGCAAGATGGTGGGCAATGTTTGTGAGGGTTCAGCCATAAGATGTCCTTCCTCTTAAGGCTCTGTGGTCCCAGCTTCTTCTGATCTCAGCTGGAGGCTGACATAAGGCTCATCTCTCTCCCTAGGGCTTGTTTTTTTCTGGGCTCAGCTGCTCTGGTCTCTTTACAAGGTCAGCTGTAGACTATCAGGCTTATCTCTCTTCCTGGGGCCTCTGCCGTGTCTAATGAGCAGTCTCTCTTCCTCTGTGTTCTTCTTCTCTGTGGGTCTACTTCCGTGTGAAAGTTTGTTTTATCAGCCCACCAAGGGGTTTTGGGATTCAATGCTGAGTTGCACTCTAATGACATGGTTGAATCAAAGTTCTAATCTTAACATAATTTAATCAGACGTCTCAGCTGAATCTAGTACAATCAAAGGGTTATCACACCCAGAGGAAGATACCAGTTTACAAACATAATCTCTCTTTTTGAAATTCACAAATAATCTCAAACTTCCACAATGTGTATTTCTCAATTGATTCCAAATCCAGAGAGGCGAGGGATAATTTATTGTTTCCCTTATATCTTAACATAGGATAAGCTCTATAACAGAAATATGAACAGAGAACTGTGGAATCAAAGAGAAAAAGAGCTGGAAAAGAACGCCTTCACAGAGGAGGTGACATTTGAGCTGGGACTTGAATGAAAAGGCACTTGCCAGGTGGAGATCCAGAAACTCAATAGCCTATAACTATGATTGATCTTTGATTTTTGCACTCACATCAAAATTAGCACTGGGCAGGGGCACCCAGTAGGTGCTCCATACCTGTCTGCGGGATGGAGAGATGATGAGCCCTGGAGGACACTCGCTGGGAAGCATGAGGACTCCTTGGAAATGTGGGAGGGCCATCCTCCTGCCACACTCACCATCAGCCTCCAACAGCACACAAGGGTCCTGTGCATGTTTCAAGACAGGAAGTACAGGTTCTGACCCATGACTGACCTGCACGTGAGCATGGACATGCAAATGGGTGGGGAAACTTGGAAGGCAGAGATAGGAGGGCTGGGTATGAGGAAAATCTTGAGTTTAGAAGTCAAGAAAACTCAGCAGCTTAGAGTGAATGGTTTTTGAAAGAAGTTGTATACTTGGAAGCAAGACCAAGGACAGCAATTCAGTTAAGTGATCCGCAGTCAAGTCTTTTTCTAATACAGCATGCCAACCTTGCTCGAGGATTTTTACTGTGAACTGTGGTTGGGTAAAAGTGTTAAGGACTCAGGGAAAATCTACTCCACAGGCAGAAAACCAACTTTAGTTGAAAATAAAGGACTGGAAAATTATTATTGAAAAATTGTTTTTCTGTGGTTGGTCATCCCATATCTGAGAGCTAGATTTTTGTTTCCATTGATGTAATTAGTGATTACATTTTCTAGACGACATTTTTCATGTCAAAGAGACAACGGCTTCAAAGAATAGGGAAGGTGGAGCTTCACGGTGAAGAGAAAGGAATGTCATGCTGATACAGTGAAGGGGTGAAATTGGATTAGACAAAGGCATCCTTCTTGTACCACCATTTACCCCCAAAGTACTAGCAAGCATGAACTAATCTTTAAAATATAATTGAAGCCCTGTGATAACACACCCCTTGGGTTATTGGGCTGAGGTGGACTTTGCCTTAGGATGGTCCTAGAGGGCTATTTTATGCCTAGGGTTAGGGGATTGTCTGGTCTTACCTCAAAGGTTCTCAGCCTGCCAGTCCACCACCTCAACTCTGCCTCCTTGGATGCTCAGGGCATTTACTAGCTGTGTAAGTTATTTATTTATTTAATTTTATTTTTTTGCCTCAAGAGACTTCATTTTTTACTTGTCATTTTACCTGTAACAGTTCTAGATGATTTTTCTTTAAAAAATGTTCCTTTTGCTTCATATCACTAATTTTCATTTTTCAAAATAAAAAAAGGAAGCTCCCAGGTTAGGGTCTAGTCCAGTAGCTAGCCCATGCTCAAACCAAGAAGGCTGCGCACCCCCCCGCCGCCAGACCCCAATAAAATCTCTTGCTACAATCTCCCACCATGTTTCTGGCATGCCTCTTTGTTCACAAAGCTAGCCCTCTGGGGGAAAGTGCACTATTCCTCCCACACTCAATGACACTCTTCTTGGCAACTCTATAGAGCAGAAGAAGGTGAAAAGCCCAACCTTAAAAGTAACCAGTAGAACTACTGGACATTGGTGCTGTCTTAAAGGCCATTCAGTCTATTATTGGCCTTAATACAAGGTCTCTGGGGAAGCGGATGTGGCTCAAGTGGTTGAGCCTCCATTTACCATATGGGAGGCCCCGGGTTCAATTCCTGGAGTCTCCTGGTGAAGGCAACTGGCCCGCGCGGCACGGTGAGCAGACAGCCCGTGTGGCGCGGTGAGCTGACGCAGCAAGATGATGCAGCAAAGGGAGACAAGCAGACACAGAAAAACGCATAGCAAATGGACACAGCGAGCACAAGCAGCAAGGGGGCATAAATTAAAAAAAAAAAAAAAAGAAAAGTACAAGGTCTCTGACCTTCTGATATCAGCCAGGTCTGCCAAGGCAGCATGTATTATTAACTGACAGGTAGTACTTCCCATTTAATCTTTCATATGTTCATCTTCATCATTTTGAATTTATCTTCATATGGTGTGGGCTATTATTTACTTTACTTTTAATTTAAATCAATTAAAATATTATAACATAAATACCCACTTCAGCCATGGCCTAATCAATAGTATCTGTGAAATCTTATTTTCAATGTATTGCTTTTTCCTATTTCACACTAAATTATTCAGAATTATTATAATAAAATATTTGTGTACACATTAAATCATCCTGCACACCTACAGAGGGACACATACCACCATTTGAAAAACACAGCCATAGAGGAGCCTTAAAGGACTGGAATTCCTTTTATGCCACCAAGCTCCATTCTATTCAACTGATTCACCTCCAGTTGAAGAAGTCTCCTTGATAGAGCTATTTCTGATGATTTTGTCATTGTGGGAAAACTGGATGCTGTCACCAGAAAATTTAGTTCTTCACCAATGACAGAGACCCCAAACTCCCTTCAATTCAACAACTATTCCAGTGCTTTCTGTATCCAAGGTGCTGTGTGAGGTACTATGGGTGGTGCACACATAGTCCTACCGATAAGCAGCTCCCTTTCCTGTGAAGTTACCAAGGGAGGTGTGTTTACAGGGGACAACGCCAAAGGAAAGCAAAGCTCCGTTTACTGTGATATGGTGTTGTTCCAGAAAGCCCCTTGAGAAAGTCTGAGACTCAGGCTGCAGGTCTGAAGGGAACCTCTCCCTCCCCTGAAATCCAAACCATCTGACTACTCAGCAACCACATCAGAGGACAGAAAACGAAACAAATAAAAGACCATGGAGGGAAAGAGAAGAGAGCGAGCCGGAAGACCAGAGCTTCTCCCATGCCCTTTGACGACCTCTGCCACATGCAGAGAACACCACTTATGTATGGGAACTTTGACTACACTGTGACCTCATTCCTTGGTAAATGTGACCTAGTTATGTCCTGCAGTCTCCACTCCAGGGAACTCCATGATCCCTGCATGGAGAATAAGAAGGGGGATAATGGGGAAGCCTCTCTGGAGGCAGATTTCTGAAGGGTGAAAAAGTTTCCAAACCTATGAGTAGATTTAAAGTTCCTTTTGGGGACAGAAATGTCAGTTCTTTATGCCATCACTTCTATGGGCAGCCTCCATTTATTTTGTTTCCAAATACAAATTAAGTCCATGAATGTCCACAATAGAAAATTACTATGGTACAGATCCCTGGCACAATCTCCCATAGGGCCTGGGTTCCTCCAAGAAAATGCCACTCTTGGATGAGGCTTCTTTGGTCACCGGTCTGTCCTCTAGAGGAGGAAAAGTATGGTGCCTTAGAGAGGAGCCTGGCTGATGCACCTTGATTGGAATACTGCAGTTTGAATTTATGTGTCAATGCTGTGATAGGCATATAACTGTGTGGTTGTCTTCTAGCTGTATGTATATTTTGTAAGCCTGTATTTGAAAGTGTTACTCAACAAAAGTCAGGACCATAGCCAGCAGGTCCCATTTGATGAGAAGCCCAATGCCCAACCCTAAGGACAGCCTAAGTCAACAGGAACTGCACCAGGTCCATGCTGCTACTGTTCCTCCTACTGGGACCCCAGAAGATGTTGACATGGCACCTTCTGTCATCAGTATGAGCAGAGCTTTGCCTTGTAAACCTGAATCCCCAGTATCATCTAGGGACTCTTTCTTTTCCTCCCTATCGGGTCAGGGAAGAATGGGAGACAGAATTTAAAGCTGGATTGGGTTTTGTCCACACTATGAGACTGGCTGTGTAAAAGCCCAGTGACTTAGTAGAAAAAGAACCCACTTTAGTTTTACCCCAGGAATGAGTAAATTAGTCCTTAAACAGACGAATGCAACATTGACTCTGCCACCAGCTCACCAGGTGTCTAAAGGGAATGGATGACACTTCCAACAATAACAAAAAAGTGCTTCATATACTTGTGAGAGACTCAACTGGAAATGGTCTGCAACCTAGCAATTGCTGAAGGACACTTGAGACATCTGTCACTTAAAAGAGACAGTCTAAGGGACATGCTCCACGTCACTTTCACTGTATTCTCCAAGCACCATCTGTGTATTTATTGAAGCTTTCAGGAAACAGCACGCTAATGCTGTCGAGTTCCCTAAAGAAAGGCCTTCCCAGGAGTTAAGAGATAATGTTATACCTTTGAAATTCCTAAGAGTTGCTATAGGAAAGGGTCATTTGCAAGTGTTTTTGTACCTTTCGTAAGTCACTCCTTGAAAGTATCACTCACTATACTATTCATGTAATTCTTCCTGATTTCACTGCTAGGAAAAAACTTCTCTAACTAGATTAATTTATTAATTTTCCCAACAAACAATTATAAAATGCTAACTGTGTGCCAGGCACTGGGCTAGGTACTAGAATGTGGGTGAACTTATATGTTTTCTTTTATTTCATATAAGCACTACATAACCCAAGATGTATTTATTTTTGTTCCATCTGGCGTTCAAGTATATTGACTTCCTCTTCCCAGGTACAACTACTTTATACACTTCTAATTTTCATTATTGACTTAAAACTATAATATAAAGACATATATTTTCATTAAAAATTTTAAAATTTAGTACAGAAAAATTTCCAGTGAAAAGTTTATAAATTCTCTGCTGTCTACATATCCTCTAATTTCATTCCTAGGTACAACTACTATTTTGACAGTGTATTGTGTATCATTCCAGCTACTACACACACACACATGCACACACAACAAACACATATTTGTTGTGTTTAATTCCAGACACTTTACACTCACACGGTGCTGTGCCAAGGACAAAGAGTTTGGTGTGGTCCAAACCAGGGGCAGGCAATAAGGAGGTGCAATGTTAGAAGAGAATTGTGAAAAATAATAAACCCTCCTAAAAGTTGGTTTGCGTTTTATGGGCACTGTGTGCCAACAATTCTAAATATTGTCAGGGATGAAATATTCCACCCAATGGGATGGAGCATTCTTACCATTTCTCCTCCCCCATTGGCATACCACTGGACACGCACATTTACGCATGGTATATATACACAGGCAGGTATATAAATGTGTGTGTGTACAACATATATTCTTTGTAATGTGTAAGTGGGATAACATTATGCATTGTTTTTACAATATTTTCTATTAATTTTTCCTGGACTTCTTTCCACATCATTTCTTATATATCCAATTCTTTCTTAATGACAGTCAAATATTCTATTATATGACTGTACCATCATTTATATTTTTATCCAGGCCTCCTATTTTTTTACTATTAGCATGACAAATAGATGGGATTTGCAAATCCAGACTGAGAGAATCTAAAAAGCAAATGCATACAATGTAATTATCAATAGTGGCTTGGGTCTTATAATGTATAAATATGTGATTTGTGACATCAACTACGTAAAAGTGGGGCATGAAAGGGTATGGAAACATAGTTTATGTATGCTATTGAAGTTGTTAAGTTGAGATCAAAGCAAATGAGACTGTTATAGATTTGGGATGCTAAATTTAAGCCCCATGGTAACCACAAAGAAAATATCCGAAAACATGCAAACTCACAGAGACAGAAAGTAGAGTACAGGTTACAAAGAGTGAGGGCAGAGGCAATGGGGATTTAATGCCAAATAAGTGCAGGGTTTCTGTTTGGAGTAAAGGGAAAGTGATGATAATGGATTGTGGAGAGGGTACTGCAATAGTATAACTGTGGTTAATCCCACTGAACGGTGTGATTGGGAGGGATTAGAGGGGAATATTTATCTTGTATATATGTTTCCACAATTAAGAAAAAATAAAAAAAGAAAGGAAAAACTAAAAAGATAATGACAATTAAATGTAATACATGATACTGGATGAGATTCAGCATGGAGGGTAAAAGGCTCAAAAGGACATTATGGGACATGAGAAAAAACTGGAATATAGAATGTAAACTTTGTATTGATGGTAAATTCCTTGAGCATACTTAGGACTTTTTAAAAAAAGTCTTTGTCTGAAATATTCCAGTCTGATCCTTCTCTTTGATAGTTTTTAATGATGTAATTTTCTTTGCTTGTGACTTCACTTCTTCTTTCTTTGTATATTTTGTAATCTTTTGTTGAAAACTGGGCATTTTGATATTTTAATGTGTTATTACTGGAATTTAGACTCTGAGGCCACTATTCCTTAAACTTGTATGCTAGCGATATGACAGAGTTTTCCTTGAATACCAGGAGCTGACAAAAAAA
>JAQZBX010051049.1:0-19485 GCA_029593785.1 Cabassous unicinctus | reverse complement strand
ATTCTGATCAAGCTGCAAAAGTTTATTGAAGAAGCAGGGCTTATATACTCTAAAGGAGGAGAGTGTGGATTGGTGGGTTAAGGACGGGTGGTGGCCAGGGATTGGTGAGTGCTGTTGCTGGGGAGGAAGGCAGAAAACTTTTAGGCGCGAAAAGAGTATACTTTTGGCGCGAACTTCTCTTAACTTCCGTGAAGGCTAGTTGTTCTTTGTTCTTTGTTTCAGCCTTAGCAGCCATGTTACATGTCACCGGTGCTGCTGGCAAGGTGCATAATGTGAGTGCTGCCGCGAAGGTCCCCAACATACAACCTGTCTGTAAAATGATTATAGATTAATATCTAAGTGATAGTGTATAACAAATGGAATTTTAACAGTTCACAAAAGGTGCTCAAGGTGTAAAATTTGAACAACGCAATAAGCATGCAGATTAGATAGGCATATAGATCAGCTGGTTGTGCAAGAATTCATATTTGGATGATTCAAAATGAGTTTTCAAGGAGGTTTTGAATTGCAAAAGGTGCCAGTACTAGAGATAATGATAGAATGGAACAGCACAGCTGTGCAGAGAGGAAACGGAGGTAATAGTATTGCTATGCAATAAGTTAAGTTGAATAGCACAGAGAGGATTGTCTGAAACAAAAGTTGGATGGAGCACAATGGGTATATGGCATTGCAAGCTGAATTGAACACAGTGGGTTTGCAAGGAGTTTATGGTCAAATAGCAAATGGAGTATATGCAAGGTTTGATGTTTTAGTGCAGATTGCGAGTGGATGTTGGATGGTGCAGAATGGATGAACATGCTGTGGTTGCTGAATTGCAGAGGGAGTGTGGATGGAGAAATAGTTTTATGGCACACAATGGTATGCAGGGAATGGAGGGGAATGGCATCAACTTTGTGTAACAAGTGAAAATGAAATAGCACAGATGGGTGCAATGAATGAAAGTTGAACCCATACTGTGCCATTTAACTATCACATCTTGCAGAGCCACTGTTTGTGATTTAAAAATCCTTATACACCAGTTCTGTATCATTTAAATATGACTGCTTAAACAATAAGTTGTTACATTCACCTATCAATCATGCACACCCACTGTGTCAATTAATATGCTTTGCAAAACCTTTGCAACCATTAAACTTCTCATCACTCGAGGTTGCCTCTGATCTTATATACGTTGCCTAACAAGACTATGCCATACTCTTTCCAACACCCTACACAATTCAACCATCACCCTATGAACATGTTTAGCAAACATGCCTTGCATACCCCTTTTGTTGTTCCACCCACATCCAACTTTTTGCACTCCTTTTCTGTGCCAATTATTGCTCCCTCTTGGCACACTCATTTTGCAATTAAACAGTCACACATTACAATCCATTCTGCAACATTCAACATCACTCTCTTCACACCCACTCTAGTGGCCACACCTTAAAACAAGATGGACCACTGCACAAAATATGGTTTAGACAGTGAAATGGATGATGCTGTTTACAGACAAGGAGGGTAAGAAAAAGTTTATTACTCACATAATGAGTTTATCTGTGGAGAAGAGTGCACACTTTCCAAACAAGTCCAAAAATTACTTGAAAGAGCAAGGAAAGGCTTGGAGTTTTCATCATGGTTAGGGCCTGAGTCTGAGATGAGGGATCCTGCACAAAGTCAGGGGTGTCTGTAATTTGAACCTTGCACTGCCACCAAAGGAGGTGGCAACCAGGATTTCTTATAAGCCTGCCCAAATGTCAGGAAGAAGGGGAAGATAAAGAGGTGAGGTTTAAAATATGTCAGCAGTAAAAAATGGAGGCAGGCACTTTCTTACAGTCCCTCACTGATGTTTGATCAATAAAATATACTGTTTAATTGAACTGAATTTGAACTCAAGTAAGCCATTATGGTGCTCTCTAAGACCTGCAAAATTAAGTCAATAAGGTGAATATTTTGTAGAAAGTCTCCTCTAAGATCCTGGAATTGTGTATTCTGAAAGTAAACTGGCTGCCTTGGTCACTTAATAATGTCTGCAACTACACTTGGATAAGGAATGGGTTGGTGACACATTGTATTGTGGCTTTAGTTTGTGTAGAGATATATGTGTCTTTGATTTATATGTTGGGTATCTATCAGGCAAACTATTTAGAGAGTCCTTCATTTATTCAAGGACAACATTGGATAATAAATTGTTCTTGCTGTATTTGTTCAGACCAGATATCCAGACCATTAACAGTGGCCCAAGAGTTTGTAAAAATGTGCTGACAGTACATATTGTTGGCTAAGGGGTCCAGTGCTAAGAGAACTTAGTTGGCCAATTGTGTTGACATCTGAATCCGATATTTTGCCTGGGACATCTCAGTTAAGAGATATAAAGCAATAGTTCTTCAGTGAGAACTGTAATGTGTGATGGTGCTGATTATGTCTATAAAGTTTGTGGATTCCCTTCACTCTTCACTCAGTTGATTTCAAGGGGCTTTCCAGGCAGCCAAGGGTTCTATAAAAGTGGTGACTTCCTCCAGCACTATGGCATATTTTTAGGGACTGAGAATAGAAGAGGCAGCTTCTATTGCATATAGGATATGCAAGAAAACCCAGATTTGGCTCCAGATATAGCAAGGAAGCCTCATGGCTGTGTTGAGCTTGTAGGGTGCTTATTCCATGACACAAGGCATAATGGAAATCTGGATACAAAGATCCATTGGCTCAGGGCCTGTGAGAGTCTCTCTTTCCAGGAGAGTCCCTCATGTGGCCAGCAATTGCTACTTTAATGGCAAGTAACATAGGTCCCAGGAGGATGGTTTCTTGTATTAGAAGCTCATGGATAAGTTATGGCCATCATAGTTGATCCAGAATATCTAGGAGGCATGAGAAGATGGCAGTAAAACCTCCACAATGAGGGAGACTCTAAAGGGAATGAAGGGAATTTCCTGATTTTTTTGCAATTTTGACAGTGTAGAGTTTTTTGAGAGGGCCCCATTCAAGGTGAGCCAATTTGCAAGAAGTAATATTTTTAAATGAGTATTATGTTGTATCCAGAAACTAAAAAGGCTAAAACATAATGGGCTTGTTTTAAAATTGTGAGTGCTGAGAAGGTCAGCTTTTCCTGACAGTATCATTGATGAAGCAGCCCTTGCATGGCCAGATAGTGTTTAAGACTTTAACTGAGGTGGTGAAGTCCTGCATTATGTGTGGGAGAAGGGCCAATTTTATAAGCTTTTTGAGTATTCATATGTCCTTGTGTAGTAAAAGGTTAACTCAGCAGGCCTTGGATATTCAAACTATGCACATTCTAATGTAAATTCTGGTTATTAAGCTCCTGGGAGAAAACATCTGAGCCTTGTGAATACCCTGCATATTAAGAGTATTTTTGTATGCTTGCGGCCTTGGGTGATGTCACATACTTTATGCTAATAATGTGATTTTGGGTGAATACCAGTTTCTGTCTGTCTTGGGCTTTGGACACACTCTGTCAGTTTGACTTGAGGGGCACTGGACACTGAGAAGCTAAGATCAGTCATATGGATACACAATGCCTATATGAGTAAAACCCATTAAATCTCTGGACACCATGGATTAAGTGAGCTTCCCTGGTTGACAACACTTCTCATGTATTTTCACACATCATTGCTGGGAGACTGAAGTGTTGTCCATACAACTACCCTGAAGAGGACAACTGGAAGCTAGTGCCAGGTGTCTCCCAGACAAATTTTAATCTGTATCCTTTCAGATTAGAAAACAATTAGTGTAAGTAGTACAACTTTTCTGAGTTTTGTGAGTCCTTCTACTAAATCATTAAACCTGAGGTGTCTTGGGGACTCCCTACTTAGACCTGAAGGATTGTTTCAAATGAATCTCCTTGGTGGAGAGTATTTTCAGTGTAATCTCATACCTGCAATACAGGACAAAGGTGGATTCCAAGACCTTGCCTGCAAAAGTGTATTGTGTCCATTCACAGGTGAAGGCAAACTGTGACTGACAGGCTGTTGAAATAGGCACTGAACAAAACATATTAACCCAAATATTTAATAGAAAAATATTTACTGGTTGTTGATTGGTTGGAGTCAGAAATTTCAGTATTTTGGATACAAGGGCCTTAGTGGTTGGGAACACAGCATTAAGATTGTGGTGATCCACCATGAGACACTATTCATTCTTTCCCAGCTTAAGAACAGGTCAAATTAAACTTTTAGATGGAGAGGCAGTTGTAATAATTATTGCTTCTTTAAATACAATAATTTCAATCCTTAAAGGCCCTGTATTGATTTACATTGCGCTGTATTATTTATTTTAAGTGGAAAGTGGTGAAGGAAGTTTGTCCATGGGGCCACATTTTGTCAAACCAATTTGTAAGTGCTAAAGACTTCATTTTAATTTATTACACATTGGGTCAAAGTGTCTGGGCCAATTAAGGGATATTTTAGGGCAATGGTGCTGTAACCATGGGAAATTTTGGTAAGCACTAGTTCTGATGCTTATAGTGGGTCATAGCTTTGTCCTCTATTTTTTGTTCAGTAATTTCCTAAAACTATAGGAACACATTGTTTAAATTTAATGGATCATCTTGGTAACTGTAACTTGAGGCCCAGTATTAAGACCATGAAGGTTTGCTAGTTAATGCATATCAGTAGATCCTTAGGTTAATGTAGAACATCTTGTTGAGGTACAGAAGCTCATCAGCATTCTTTTATCTCTTTATTGTATATTTCCCTTAGTAAAATTTGGATTTCCATTTGGGACATATTGTGGAATATTATTTCAGTTTTACCTTTTTTTTTTTGGTTTTACATTCTACCTTAATGTAAATCTCACACCTTATACCAAAATTATGACAAAAATGGATGATAAACCTAAAAGTAGAATGTATAACTAAAAAAAGTTTAGAAGCATAAGAGAAAAGTAACATCACAGAGTTTGTATATATTACTATGGATTAGAAAAAATTTTCAGAACAAAACACATGAAAAAACTTTTGGGAGTAGGGTTTTCTGAGGAGTTCACAGACATGACAATGAAAGCATGATCCAGAAAATTAAAAAAAAACACATATGACTGCATCAGAATTGATAATTTTTTTCTCTGCAAAAGACCCTGTTCAAAGGATGAAAAGACAAGCTAAGGGCTCAGAGAAAATACTTGCAAACCACATACCTGACAAAGCATTTCATCATTTGTATATAAAGAACCCTCACAACTCAACAGAAAAAAAATTCAATCTATTACAAAATGGATAAAAGACATAGACATTTCACTGAAGAGGATTTATTGATGGCAAATAAGCACATGAAAAAAGTGTTCAAAATTGCTTGTCATTAAGGAAATAGAAATTAAGTTCATAGACTTATTAGGATATCTAAAATTGAAAAAAAAATAGGGACAATAACAAATGGTAGAGAAGAAGCAGAAAAATAAAACATCTCATACATTACTGGTGGGAACAGAAAATGGTTCAATCTTTCTGAAAAATAATGTGGCAGTTACTTAAGAAAGCATACACTTAACATATAATCCAGCATTTGTATTTCTGGGTATTTATCCCAGAGACATGAAAACTTATGTCCTCAATAAAACATGTATGCAAATGTTCATAACAGCTGCATTCATAATTGCCCAAAAGTGGAAACAACACAAATGTTCTAAAACATGTGAATGATTAAATGAACCTCTGTACATACAGACCATGGAACACTACTCAGCAATAAAAAGGAATGAACTGTTTGTGCACTTAATAACGTGGATGGATCTAAAGGACATTTGTTTTAAGTGACAAAATGATAACCTGAATGATTCCATTTCTATAACAACCTGTAAATGATGAAATTATAAAGACAGAACTCTAATTAATTTTTTTCAGGTTTTAGGGATGGATTTATTGGAAGGAGGGATAAGGGTAACTATAAAGAGGTAGCATGAATGAGGTCTTTCTGGTGATGCTATAGTTTTATATCTGGATGGCAGTGTTACTCAAATGAATCTATACATGTGATAAATGGCACAGAACTATACAAACATTATGTTGATGTCAGTTTCCTGGTTTTGATAGTATAATATAATTACATGAGATTCAATCATTGGGGGAAATTGCATGACAGGTACACAGGAACGCCCTATAGTTTTTACAACTTCTTGTGACTCTGAAGGAGACCCATATGAGTTCCCTGGGTTCTTTTTATGCCCACTGCAGAAAATTGGGGTCCACACCAAATTTTTATCACTTAAGAGGAAGAGTTTATTAAGCCAGTCGGGGTCTGGAGACAAAGTCTCAAATCAACTTATGAAAAGCATAATTAATAACATCATATTGACTAGTGCAGGGGAGGAGTTCAAGGGGTTGGGTTACAAGACTAACAGGTAGGGAGGGGTGGCATCTTGCACATGCTCTATAGTACTGTATGCTTTAACATGCTTACAGTATGATGTATGCTTGGTCATACATCACATGTACAGAAAGTGATGTCTAAGTCCCACTCAGAGGTGTAGATTCCACTTACAGTGAACTAAAACGCAGCTAAGTTCATTCTACCTTTTGAGTCTGTACTAAAAACTGGAGCGCTCCAGTTTGTCGGTACCTCGATTTTGTTGTTAGCTTCCTGCTGGAATAGAATGTAGAGTTGGGGCTTGTTGATGAAACTGTAGTTCCATCTATTGGAGAAATTGTTGGTTGGACTTTCCTTTCTCTGGATCACTAGTATGGAGAAGCTGATATGCTACAAAGAGTCCAGCAGCATGCAATTGTTTAGAAACAAAAGAGGTGATTATTGTTAAGGTAACTGGGGTGAAGAGCAAGATAAGGATGATAGTTATTATTGGAGCAAGCAAATTCAACCACATGTTATTCCTTGGAAGGAAATCTTTTATTGATTTCAGGATTGATTGTGCAGAGAGGTTGTTAAAGTTATGTAGCCAGGTTGCCTGTTTATATAGTTTTTTATATATTGTAACCTCTTAATTCATTTCCCTAGGCTAAGGGTTGTGAGGTTTTAATAATGAAATTCTCTTTTCATTTACTCATGAGGCAAGGGAAGCTGTGAAGAGACAGAATTGCAAGCAACAAAATGAAGGGAACTATTCTGATATTTAGTGGGGTCTGTTTATGAGGAAAACCCAAAAGTCTAGGTTAGTTAAGGTCTAGATAATCCCTGTCACTTGGAGAAGTATTACAACAAAAAGCAAGGCCAGCAAGTGTGCCAAGTCAAATATTCAGGTTTGGTTGCTTATCTGGGCATTGAGGGTATTTCTTGATAAACAGTTTTGTCTGTTTTGAAACATCTGGCATTTCACTCTGTTGTGGTGGATCCATGATGAAATTCCCTGCAACTTGAGAGAACAGTGTGTGACAAGCAACACTAGGTGGGGCCCAGTCCACTTGGGGCTGAGCTGACAGGATGGGTGGCTTTCCAGATGTTAAGTCATATCCAGTGTTTTAGTTCAGTATTATACAGTAGGGTTTCTGTGGGGAATTTAAGATGGTTAGTGACAAAGTTTTGGATTTTATCCAGGATTGCACCCCAGAGATCTAGCATATTAGCTAATTCAAAGCTAGCATGCATGTTACCTGTTTATTTATTTTTAAGAAATGTTCATCCATAAGTCATTTCATAGGAGCTTAAATCAAGTCCTATTCAGGAAGAATTTCTTACTCTCAGCAGGGCAATGGGCAAGGTTTTATCTCACTTGAGGTTGAGTCTCTAAACAAATCCTAGCTATGGTTTCTTTCAAAATGTGATTCACTCACTCAGTAGATGAGACCTCCAGGGAGAAACAAGTGTTAATCTATACTGAACAGTCCAGATACATCTTTGGTTATCATAGAGATAAAGGCTGCTGTGTTATCACTTTGTATGCAAATAGGAAGTCTGACCTTGGAATTATTTAAGTGAGATTCTTACCACTTATTGAGCTTTCTCTGATGAGCAAAGGAAGGCTACCATCCATTCAGTGAAGGTGTCTACAAAAACTAGTAATTATTTGAAATTTCCCAGTGTTTTGAGTATTACAATGAAGTTAATTTGCCAATTCTCTCCTCCTTGCAGGCCTTGGAATTGTACTCCTTTGTTTAAAATTAAAGGATTAATCTTAGGGTTATCTTTAGCACAAGTGACACATTGGGTATTCACAGTTTGAATAGTTCTTTTTAAGTTAGGACCAACTAGAAATTTGGACATCCACTGAAGCATAGTCTCTCAGGCATAATGTCTCTCCTTGTGAAAGGGCAAGACAATAGGTTTGACTAAGTTCTTGTGTAGGAGCATTTTGCTATCCTTTGAATCTTGGCTCACTAGCTAGTCACTTTGTGTTGTTCTAGTATAATCCCATTCCTTTGCTCTTGATAAGTCTTTTTCATATAGCTGGAGGTTGGGCTTTTATTGAGGTGTGAGTTATTAAAGAAGCCGTAAGTATTAGTGACTTCTGAGGCTGCTGGGCTACTGCTTTGCCTGCTTGGTCAGCCAAGTGATTTCCTTTAACTTCACTGGTGTTGATTTTTTTTATGTCTTTTACAGTGGACTACTACCAGTTCCTTGGGAAGCATAACTACTTCTAACAATTTAAGAATTAAGTCAACATGTTTTTTGTTTTTATTGTCAGAAATGAGCAGTTCCTGTTTTTCCATATGGCCCCTTGTGCATGTAGTACCTTACATCTGTGTTGATGGTGACTTTCTTTCCTGTGCCCAGTTGTAAGGTTCAGATCAGAGCTCTTAGCTCTGGTCACTGTGTGGATGTTCCATCAGGTAGGGCCTCAGTTTCTAATGTTTCATTGAAGGTAATGATAGTATACCTGGTGCACTGCTTTTCATGATCCATAAAAGTGCTCCCATCTTTAAAAAGTTCTAGATCAGAGTTAAAGAAGAGCACCTCTGTGAGCTGGTCTACTGGAATATTCTTCATCAATTAGCTGTACACAATCACATTTAGGAGGTAGACAGCACTCATTTTATCTTGCCATAGTGAACCAACGTCCCCCTTTTTGTTCTAACAATGTTAAAATGTAGTGGGGAGTAAAGATAACTGTAGGCTGCCCAAGTTAAGCTTTCCAGCTTCTTACAAAAGGACATAGGTGGCTACCACAGCCCTTAACCAGACTGGCCACCTTTTGTCCACTGGATCTATTGCCTCCAAATCATTGTGTTAGGACTCTTACCAGAACTCCTTGGCACTCATGCACAAACAAATGGAACTTTTTCATAGGGTCAGGCAGTCCCAAAGCTAGAGCATAACTGTTGCTTAAGATTCTGAAAGCAAATGCAAACTCTAGTGTCCAGACTAGGGACTCTTTCTCATTTCCTTTAAGGGCCTCATTTAGTGGATTGGCTATAAGTCCAAAATTTCATATCCACAGTCTACAGTAACCAGCCAAGCTGAGAAAACCTGAGTTCCTTTTTGTTTTTAGGCTCTGACACTCAGCATAAAGCTTCATTTCAATTGGGCAAGAGGGCCCATTATTCCTCTGATAGCTCAAAACCAAGACATTTAACATGGCTTTGTGTAATCAGAGCCTTCTTTCCTGATACTTTATATCCCTTTTCTGCTAGCCTCTTTATCATTATTGCAGTGTTTTTATTTGAGGCTTCCTGAGTTTTATTGGCAAATTGTTCCCAATTATTCAAAATACAGTCAAAGGAAAACATTTTCCTTTTACTTCAAATCTATTTTTATTTACGAACTTTCCTCCTGTTTCCTCCAGGAGACCAAAATATACCTATACAAAAACTATAACCTAAGTTAGGTGGGCCTCCTCTACCAGGAGACTGCTCCCCTGGTACTGTAGGTATCTCTAAAACCAACAAACCAAGAAACCAAGAGCAGCTAAGCTGCTTACAGCTTTGGCAGGAGATTTAAACCTACATTCACAATAACCACTCAGTTAAATCTTAAAGCCACTCACCAGAGTCAAGGAGAAAGTTTTGCTGTTTCCCTTGGGGATCTGCTGTCTGGACCAGTGACACCCAGGGGCTAGAGGGACCCAGTCCCAGATCTCAGGACAAAACAATCTGATGAGTCCACTGGACTGAAATCTTCTCAGAGACTGCAGGATCCCATCTAGGGTTCCAATTTGAAGGGGACTTATGCAAGTTCCCTGAGTTCTTTTTTTGCCTGGCACAGGGAATTGGGGTCCAAACCAAAGTTTTCTCATGCAAGGGAAAGTTTAAACCAGGGGAGGTCTGGAGACAGACAAAGCCTCAAATCAGCTTCCCCAAACAACAAAAGTAGTAACATTATATTGGCTTCTTTAAGGGTGGAGTTTAAGGGGTTGGATTACAAGATTGACAGATAGGGAGGGGTTACATCTTGCACTTGTTCTGTAGCACTGCATGCTGTAACATGCTTGGTCATACATCACATGTACAGAAAGTGGTATCTAAATCCCACCCAGAGGTGTAGATTTCACTGTTATAGTGAATTAAAATGCAGCTAAGTTCATTCTACTACCCTACTGAGTCAGCAATAAAAGTGGAAAATTCCAGTTTGTGGGTATCTAGATTTTGTGGTTAGCTTCTGACCACAGCTCTAAACTGATTTCTATTCTGATCAGGTGGCTATTGCTGTAAGGCTAATATAAGATTAACAGGGCCTAACAGAGGAAGAGCAAAGTTGGGTGGAGGTAGTTCTTACAAATAGTCCTTACAAATCTCTTATTATAAAATAAAATTTTTTTAAAAAGAAGTTATTTCAGGAAAAACAGTGCTCATAATTTTTAAATTTGTATTTATCTCATGGATGAGGCAGATTTATACCTGTCTTGATTCTTACCTAGAAATAACTGCTTATCTCCTGGGATAAATATTAGACCTAGTATCTAAACCACATTCAACTCTTAATTACATATGTTGATAGTTGCCATAGACCTTCTCTTGATAATTAGTAATAAGACTGCTTATTTTTTAAAGAATGAAACATGTTTAGGTAGGAAAGGACATTTTCAGCCATAAAAGCTGAAGCTATTATTAGATTATTTGTAATGATACCTAAGTTGAACATATTTGGTATTACTCTTATGTTGAAAAATCAAGGTAAACATTTGTTTTAACTAATACAGGATGGAAAATTTGTTTTAAAAATAATTGAAGGGAGAACTCAGCAACCTAGACCATTGTTTCTTTTTTAAATATACTTTTTATTTTATTTTTTAAAAGTAACTTAGATTACATAAATGTTACACAAAAATAAAGGGGATTTTCATATGCCCCACTCCCTAGCCCTCCCACATTTTCCCACATCAGCAACATCCTTCATTAGTGTGGTACATTTGTCACAATTGATGAACACATCTTGGAGCATTGCCACTAAGCAATGATTCCAGTTTACACTCTCTCCTGCACAGTTTTGCAAGTTATATATAACATGATATATAATGATACATAGTGGCCTATATTTGTCATTGAAATGTCAGTCAGTATAATTCCCAAATCCCCAAATTTCCCCCAAATTACACCTATTTTTCCCTCTCCTTCCCCTCAGACCCTCCAGTAGCCACTGCCTCCACATCCATGATAAAAGTTCTTCCGTTGCTAGGATCACAAGTTTACAGTAGAACAACTGTAAGTCTACTCTACTCCATCATCCATTCCCCAATCCTGAAGATTCTGTGATAGTGATGCCCACTCCATCTCTAATTGAGAGGGAGTTTAAGTCCCATGGGGCAGATGGATGGGACTTTCTTGCTTGAAGTTGCAGACATTCTCTGATCCTTGAGATGGTCATTGTCAGTCATATTCTTGCTAGTTGTCCTGGGTGAGTCCAATGAACTGGAGAGTAGGTGTTGCAAGTCTGTTGAGGTTCAGGGCCCAACTGGAACAGGGACAGCACAAAGATTTAAGTCTCTTGGACATACAACTATCAGCTCTGGTACTAACTAGGTTCAAATAGAGGGGCAGCAGAGCCATGTGTGGGGAAAACACAACTGAGTCCAACTCTATCCCACTGGGGAGTGTAAATTCCAAAATAGAGCCCACTGACAGGGTGCCAAACTCCTGAGCAGTTTGCCCTGTCTATAGTGTCTGGATGTCTCTAGAGCCCTCAGGAGCCCCACTATATGAGGTAATATTTACTTTGGCTTTCTATGAGTTCCTGCTGAAACTTGCATAAGCTTAACCTCTGAAATGACCTCCCAACTCACTTTGAAATATCTTAGCCCTATAAACTCATTTTTCTTTACCCTTTCCCCTTTTGGTCAAGGTCTTTTTCCAGTTGCATTGCTACTTGGTGCTTGGTAGTAATCCCTTAGTGCCAGGGAGGCTCATTCCCAGGAGTCATGTCTGATGCTGGGGAGATGGAATGCATTTATATGCTGAGTTTTGTCTTAGAGAGAGGCCACATTTGAGCAACAAGGAGGTTCTCAAGAGGTAACACTTAGGCACCTATAATACTATGCTAAGTTTCAATTTCAAAAGTAAAGATTCATAAGTACAGTCATCAAAATCAAGGACCCATCAATTGTCCATCCTCCTTCACTAGTCTCTGCTCCTGTACTCAGAGGATCCTTGCTGTCCCCTTAGAGAATGTGGCAAAGCTCCCCAGAATGAGAATTCAAAATTTCTTTGGTTATTGTGTGGATCTCCACCCACTGTGACAATGCCCCACTAACAGTTGAGCACATTCATATGCCTTATAAGTATGCCCCAGGTGAACCTCCTCTGATGCATCCCTCATCTCTGACATCCCACACCAATGACCCTCCCCTGCCACTGTTGTAACCCTTCTGTGATCCAAAACTTCTTCAAAATTGAAGCCAACAAAATAACCAAATAAAATTACCATTGACTTTTGAAGACTCTCCACTTTGAATGTGAATAAAGTTGTAAAATGCCATAAAATTTGTTTGCCTTTCTTGATTCACAGGTATTTAAGTAGAAAGTATTTTAATATAAAAAGCACTATGAAAATGGTTGACATCATTACTATAGCTTGGCATGGTCCCTCAGCTCCCAACATATGCTATACCCAAAGCCCAGTGGGATTCTCTAGAGGCATGTCTGTACCACAATCCCTAGCCCCGACACTAGTATATTTTTCAAGGGAATACTTGTCACCCAAAACATCTGAATCAAATTCTCTTTCCAAGTATTAAAAACTGAGACATTGAGATTATTTGTCACTGGTGGTTGAATCACATTCACTCTAGACAAAGTTTCTAAAAACTCCTGCTACTGAAGTCCCTGGACCTGTCCTGGGTCCTTCCCTTCCTGAAGCTTGACTCTCAGCTGCTTCTTGGAGTCAATGATACATCCAAGTATGCTCATGATGAATTTTCATGGTTATAAAATTAATATTATCCATCTAAATACTTGGGAGCTTATGGAGCATTGACGCATTGTGCCCTGGGACAAGGCGCATCTCATCTCTGGACATCATTTCCTCCACTGGTGTTCACAGAGATTACCATTTCCAATCTGAGCTTTGGTCATGGGACTCATTCTGCTTCATTTCATCCCCCAAAGCCATGGCCTCACAAAGGACTTTGGTCCACAGGTCTGTGGGATAGCTGAACATTCTCATCCTAACTGCTAAGCTGCTTCAGACAGAGTAGCCACATTTCAACTATTTGCATTGGCCTTGTGGGGACATAGGGGTTTTCTGACACTTTGGAAGTAAGGCAAACATAGGAGATTTCATCAGTTTACACATTCTATGTTACCCTTTCTTTTTGACTACTTCTACCCCATGCGCTGTAGAATTTCTCTATACAACTTATTGTCTTTGGGGAAGACATATTTGTGGATTCCATCATGCATTATCCTTCCCCCATATGTTGCCCTTGGAAAGAATCAGACACTGTGTAGCTAGAGGTTCACCAGCACCTGAAAGGAAGTCATGTTCCCCTTGAAAGTCCCACTTCCCAACATGGGCTAACTTCATTGTTCATCTAATGGTCAGGGTGTCCAGGTCTTCACTTTTTCCCTTTTCAATGTATGGTTTATACCAAATGCTCTAGTGTTTCCAGGACCTTGTTTTGTTTTGTTTTTTTAATAATTTTTTTAATTTTTTAAAAAAGATACTTAGATTACATAAATGTTACACAAAAAATATAGGGATTCCCATATGCCCCACCTCCCACTCCTCCCAAACCTCCCAAATAAACATCCTTCATTAGTGTGGCACATCACCTGCAATGGATAAACACATCCTGGGGATTTGTCAGTAAGAATGAACCATAGTTCATATTGTAGGCCACACTCTCCCCCACACAGTTCTGCATGTTATATGATGTTATAAAATGGCCTATATCTGTCATTGCAATGTCACTCAGGACACTTAACAAGTCCAAAAAAAGCCCCTGTAGATGTGTAAATAAGGACCTGCAAGTCCACAGTCTCCAGGATAAGATTTTTCTTAAGTTTCTTAAAGAACCCCAAAACAGATTGGTTTCTTTGCTTAGATTATGATTTAGTATCTTCCCATAAATTAATACCTCCCACTAACAAGCAGCAAAGGCCACTGGATCAATGGAATGGAAGATCACAAATAAATATGGCATGCCATGGCAGTAAGGAATCTCATTTGATATTCATAATTTTAACCAGCTCCAATTGTCACTAAACTACTACAGAAATTTCAAGAATAACTAAAATGTGATACAGAGACATGAAACAAGTATGTGCTCTTGGAAAATGGTGCCAATAGACTTGTTCAAAGTAGGGTTGCCATGTAGCTTCAATTTTTTAAAAACATAAAGTGCAATAAAATAATTGCAATAAAATGAAATATGCCTTTATAGTCTTCAAAATTTGCCTTTCCAGAATGTCATATTGTTGGAACCATTCAGTATTTAGTCTTTTCAGATTGGCTTCTTTCACTTGGCAATATGCATTAAAGATTTATTCATATATTTGCATGACTTACTAGCTCATTCCTTTTCATCACTGAATACTATCCCAATGCATTGATGTACCACATTTTGGTTATCTTTTTCCCTATTGAATGATACCATGACTCTTTCAAATTTTTCATCATTATAAGTAAAGTTTCTGAAAATATTTGGGTGGTGTTTTTTGTGTGAACATGTTTTCAAACTAGTTGGATAAATAATAGGAGTATGGCTACTGGATTGTATGGTGATATTATATTTAGCTTTGATAGAAATGTCAAATTGTCTACAAAAGTTGCCGTATCAACTTGTATTCTAGCAGCATTGAATGAGAGTTCCTGTTCTGCATCCTCATCAGCAATTAATGTTCTGTCTTTCTTTTTTTTATTTTATCCATTTGAATATGTATGTAGTGGTCCCTCATTTGGGTTTAATTTGCTTTTCCACAATGATAAGTGATGTTGAACATCTTTGTGTATACCTATTACCACTTGTATATTTTCCACTGAATTGGTCCTATTGAAATTTTTAGACTTTTTTGAAGCATGCAATTCATTTATATTAACCACTAGTGCAATATGCTACCATCACTATCTTTTCATTGAGCTGATTTCTTCTTATAGATTTTTGTGATTATTTTTTGCATATTTAGATACAAGGCCTTTTTCAGATATGTATTTTGCCAATATTTTGTACAAGCATGTGATTTGTATTTTCATTGTGTTAACAGTATCTTTTCAGTGAATAAAATTTTAATGTTAATAAAATCCACTTTATCAATTTCTTTCATGAATCATATTATTTGTGTTGTATAAGAGATTATCACCAAAACCAAAGTCACATAGATTTTTCCTATATTCAATAATTTTTTTAGCTTTGCAATTTACAGTTAATTCTTAAGTTATTTTGAATGTAGTTTTTTTGTAGTCAGTTAAGTTTGTGTCTGTGTTTATTTTTTCTGTAAATTTCCAAATATTCTATCATTGTTTGTTGAAAAGACATCCTTCTTGAATTAAATTGCCTTTGCTCCTTTGTCAAAGACCAGTTGACTATATTTGCATAGTTCTATTTCTGGGCTCTTTATTCTGTTCCGTTTATCTTCGTACCTATACTTTCACTCTTATCATGCTGTCCTGATTAATTCAGGTTTATAAAAAGTTTTGAATCCGAAAGTGCGAGTTCTTCAACTTTGCTCTTCACTAGGATTTTAAAGGCTCTTCTATATTTAGAAATACATTTTTCCTTTTCTACAAAATTGCTGCTGAGATTTATATTGGAATGGGATTGAATCTAAAGACCAAGTTGGCAAGAATTGATATCTTAACAATTTTGAGTCTTTTCATCATGAACAAGCAATAACTCTTCATTTATTTAGATTTTTTTTGGTTTCTTTAAACAGCATTTCATAGTTTCCTGCATACATATCACAGCTACATGTTTTTGTTGCTGTTTAAATAATGGTATTTATTTTTAACTCAGATTATTATTTTTCATTGTTGGCATACAGGAAAGCAACTTCACTTTTGTATATTGAGCTTGTACTTTATTTCTTGTTATCAAGATCCATTCCATTCAAGGTGTGAATAGTTGCCTTCATTTCTGTTTGAATTTCCTACAATTATGGAATAAATACTCTGAACCCTGAAATTCAGGTGATCCAGAGAGAGTATGGGGAGTAGAATTGACACCAATAAATTGTGATTTCAAAGATAACTCTGATGTGCCTGTTTGATTGAGAGCGGTCATCTGCACCTGCCTTTTCTGACCAACTGGCCCCTTAGATACTGAATAAAATGCTTAGGTGTTCACTTTCACTGAAGCTGGCTTTGCATTCATTGTGAGTACAAGTGCTTTCTTCCTCAAGCACCCACCCCAGGGGTGCTCCCTTGGCTTTGGAACAGCTCAGAGGTAGTGGAGAGTCAATAGTGAGTAAAAAGCTTCTTGTTTGTGGACCTGATACTGAAGAGGGAATTTTGCCTGGTTAGACTTTTTTTTTAAACTACAAGCATAGAACTTTACATTTTCTGAAATTCTTAACTTTATCATATAATATTTTGTAAAAGTATGCATTTATTGCAGGTTTTATGGCTGGAAATCATAGCATGCTGTTGTACTTGTTGCATTTTAGGGTTCTTTCTGGGAGAAATCTCAATATAGATTCAGAGAGTAAGGAGACACATATACAATTATGAAATTTATGTACAAAATATTGGGAACTTCTTGGCACATGAAGCATGTCTGACTAAGACATTTTATATCATGAGGCTAAAGGGAAAATGTGCATCACCATATACATGCTTTTAAATTTTTTTTAATGGTTTATTTTTCTTAACAGCACAAAAGTGGTTGAAAAATTGAAAGGTATACATATTAAATTTCACAATAATTTAGGTTTAAATAGATTATTTATATCCAAAACAAATTTTATTATAATGTTTACTTTCTTGGTTTTAATTTAGCAGATTCATCGATCATGTTTTAAAATTTTACTAATTAACTAAATTTGTTTTCATTTTAAAGAATTGCTATATTTGAGAAATTATTATGACCATGTAACAAAACTTCAATATTTTAAAATTAACTACTGTTACTGAATTGTCTTTTGCAGAACCGAACTGTTATTGGTATTGTTTTTTTTTTTAAAAAAACACACCATTTACAAATTCAAATAAGATTGTATTAAACAAAATTTGTTATTTGGTTTTACAATGAAGATTTTTTAAAAAAACATCTAATGATATATCTGTTTGAAACCATCTAATTTCAAATTTATTCAGGATATAAATAGTTGAAAAAGAAGCAAAATTATCTCCATTCATTGATGTCATGATCTTATATATTGATAATCACAAAGAATCCACAAAACAACATCAGAGGTAATAATTCATCAAATGTGCAGGATATAAATCAATGGGCAAAATTCATTTTTTTTCCTATAAACTAGCAATGAGCAATTTGAGAAAGAAATTATGAAAATAATTCCATTTTAAAAACCATGTAGGGGGTGGATGTGGCTCAAATGGTTGGGTATCTGTCTCCCATATGGAGGGACCTGGGTTCGATCCCCGGGACCTCCCGGTAAAATTAAAAAAAAAAAAAAAACATGTAAAAGTATGAAAATAATTATATATTTTGGAGTAAATTTAGAAAAGGACATGCAAGATGTATATAGTGAAATCTATAAAACATTGCTGAAAGTAATTAAAAAGAAGTCTTAAATAAATAAGAAGACATCCTGTACTCATGGATTCAAAGATTTCATAATGTTAAGAAGCAATATTACTGATCTACATATTTAATGAATCCCCATAAAAAATCCCAATGGCCTTTTTTTTTAGAAAATAGAAAAACATAATCCTAAAATATGTATGGAATTGTAAGGAACACCAAATAGCCAATATAATCTTGAAACAGAAGAACAAAGTTGGAGAACCTGCAATTCACTATTTCAAAATGTTTTACAAAGCAACAGTAATCAAAACAAGATGGTTCTGGAAAAAACATAGACATAGAATATAGACCAATGGGTTAGAATTGAGTGTCCAGAACTAAACCCATGCATGTATATATTCAATTGATTTTTGACAAAGTGACAAGACCATTTGATGGAGAAAGAATAATCCCTTCAAAAAAATGATGCTGGTACAAGTGGATTATCTCAGGCAAAATAAACTAATTGAACCCTTACCTCACACCACATATAATAATTAACTCAAAATGGACAAAAGACCTTAATGTAAGAGCTAAAACTATAAAATTCTTAGGAAAAAACATAGGGTTTAAATCTTTATGACTTTAGATTTGAACATAGATTCTTAGATATGACACAAATGCAAATCGTTTTATTTAAATAAAGTGGGCTTCATCAAAATTAAACTTTTTATCAAAGAACACCATCAACAAATTATAAAGACAATATACAAAAGGGGACAAAATATTTGCAAATCATATACCTGCTAAGGGTCTAATATCCAGAATGTATAAATAACACTTTCATCCCAACAGGAAAAAGATAAACATCCCCATTAAAAAATGGTCAAAGGACCAGAATTGACATTACTCCAAAAATGATAGACAGTGCCCAATAAGCACATGGGAAGATGCTCAATTTCACTAGTCTTTAGAGCAATGTAAATGAAAATCACAGTGAGGTATTTTTACCAAATAAAAATTTTAAATAAGCATAGAATTGCACATCCCAAAGAGTGAAACCTAGTGTAATCTATGGACTATAGTTAATAGTGTAATTATAATATTTTTCATCACTTATAATAAAGGTACCACACCAATGCACAATATTACTAACAGAAAACCATGTGCTGGAGGGGTATATGGGAACTCTGCTTTCTGCATGATTTTCCTATAAACGTAAAAATTCTCTAATAAAAAGATGAGAAAAATTAGAATAAAATCTGGTTGCTTTTTGTTGTTTCTTTTAAACTATTAACAGTGGAGGGCCAAGACAGCACAATAAGGCAATAGAAAGAAATCAAACTTTTGTCATTATTCATAGATGATAGGACTGTCTCAGTAGGAAAATTTAAAAACCATAAAAAATATTGTGAGAGCTTGGTATGCATATAAAATACAAAAATCAATTGCATTTCTATATATTACCTTCAAATAGACCTTTTCACAGGATTTAGGTGAAAGCAGAAGACACTGATAAGGAAAGATTGGGATACTGGTGGGCTAGACAAA
>JAQZBX010051048.1:0-19487 GCA_029593785.1 Cabassous unicinctus | reverse complement strand
TGCAGAGTTACTCAATGAAGATCCACCAAGCACACAGAGCTGAAATTTCGTGCTAGTTTAAATGGTTAACCCAATGCCAAGTTATTGATATCCTTAAATAGTTTTTACTTATTCTCCTTACATTTGACATATGCTGAGTGTGTTGGGTGGGCAGTGTAAGAAGAAACATAATACCATAATTTAAAATGTAAATGCTTATACTTATTCTGTTATCTCCCAGAACTAAATTTCTAAATTTAAAATGTTTCTATTGAGCAGTTAAAAGAAGTGCACAACATCTTTTAGTACATTTTGGCTGCAGAAAAAAATAAATGAACACAGGAAACTTAATAACATTTAAAATTGTATGATTTCATTCAATAGTATAACCCCAGTTACTGGGAAAGTTTAAATACTGTAGGACCTATATTCCTATTTGTGTGTGTGTTATGTATGCTAGTTAAGGACACATAGATGCTGTCATTCAAAAGTTCATTTATATCTAATACTTCTAATTAAAAAAAACACTAAAATGAGATGAAATTAATAAATTATTACATTCAAACCAAAAGATGATGTATCTAGCTATTTTAATAAATCCTTTGAAGTTCTGGAAATTTTAAGTTTTTCTTTATCAACTTGCCTCTTATGGATGACTGAAAAAAATTTTAAAATCTTGCATACCTAATATAGATACTTATTTTTTAAAATAATAAAGCAATTTTAGAGTATGTCTTTAAAAGTACCTACATAGGTTATATGTTGCATGACCATCTGTTTAAAAACAGGTTTATATATATGACACACACATGTTGCTAGTTAGCTCTATGTTCAAATCTCTGCATTTAAAGCTATTTTCTATAGCTTTTGTGTTTCCTAGTACAGATGTTGTTCGAAAGAGGAAATCTCTCAGTTTTAACTGATGAATAAGACAGTGGAATTAAATGTTGTTTAAATGTTAAGTTAAAAAAAAATCAACGCAAGAATTCCTTGTTCATTTTCAACAGGATGGATCCTGTCTCCATAGGCTTCATTCTTGACCTTACCTGAGTGTAAGTACTTTAACTCAAAGTATGAGATGCACCTAGAGGGGTAATACATTGAGCTTAATAGGAAGACAGTTAATAACCTTTTTTCATCCTCGTGCACTATCAATCATGGCTGTCACCAGTCTGCTGAATCAAAGCAAAAGTGTTCTTCACAGATGACTGATTAGAAACGCAAAATCACAAGATCCATCTTCATGGTCACTTTTATTATAGTCATTTTTAAACTGACAGCAACCTGCTCAGTTTCAGCACACTGGGCATCACAAATAGTGTCACTCAGTGCAGCTAAGCATGAGAAGAGGTTGGTTGGATTATGCTTAAAAATAATTAGACCCTCAACCCTTTGTGGTGCCAAGAAAAAGGTATTCTTCCCTCTACCCCCCCACCTTCATAACTTGCTTTATTCCATTGTATCATTAGCTTACCATTTTGGAGGGAGGCATTGCAGGGTAGTTTTATCCTTGTTAATCATGTAGGAATTATAAAATGAATATGTCCACTTAAGAGTTCACAGTTAACTCTTGTCTACTACTTTTTGTCAACTTCGTGGCAAACAACATTGCTACCTCGTAGTTTAAATAGAAATTTTATACAGAAAAAAAAAATTTAAATAAAGGCTTCAGGTATCTAGGTAGTCAGATGTTATGAAATGTTACTATAAGGTGCTCTTTTCTGAGGAAGGCATTTAATGACATCACCAATATTACAGAGGTTATAATTATTTAAATGATTAATCATAAAGTTGGCTAAGATATTAATTATTAGGTAGCTATGTAAATTCTTGTTATATAACCCTATACTATTTCCTTTTCTGCCCCAGAATATTGGGAAAAAATGGCATTTGTAAAACCTAAAAGTAGATATATATTAAAAAAAAACAAACATACTAGGGGATTTGAAACACTTATGTCTAAATCAAATGATAAGAGAATTTGTCTTTACTCAGAGTCTTGATGTTTATGCTACAAAGATGACCCATCAAGTATATTCTGTGATATTTTCACACTTACTTTTAGAATATTTTATAAAACTAAAGGGTTACTAATGATTCAAATACATGTTCACATAGGAAAAAATTTTAACAGAAAACCTTCAAAATACGTTGTGATTTTCATGCCTTTTATTTCATATTTCAGAAAAGAAGTTCCAGTTGGAGTTAAGTTTTCAGTTGTAATTTTAACCAAAGCACCCTCTTTTAAGTTTCCATAGTTATCTTTTCCTTTCATCCCAAATGTGATGGGCCACGTACACACACACACACACACACACACACACACACACAGGGAGAAAGAGAAAGGGAGAGAAGAAAGAAAAATTATCATGGATATTTCTTTATATAGTAACATAGTAAGTTCACACTCATAGTCAAACATGTTAATATCATACCTTTAATACCTCTTTCTTTAGAGCTACCAATTCTTTTTTGCCTTCTCAACAAACACACACACACACACACACACACACACACACACTTTATTGTAGATTTTGAGGATCCTTTTCTTCTCAGCACCAAATATATAGACAACATATAGATATATGTAAGAATGATATAGCTGCCTATTCCACAGATGATCATATCTGCATAAATGTACTCTCTATATATACAAAGGCTAATATTAATTTCCTTAAATATTGTACTCTTCTTATACAGTTTTTCTATAAACTTATGGATATAAAATAAAATAATAATGAAATAAATCCTAATTAGCTAATTTGACTTTTATTTTGACTTAAACAAAATTGTCTTACATTTAGGATAGATGTATGTGTTAATTGATATTTTAAAATATTCCCACTTTATCAAAAGTTAATAATGATATACTTATGATATATTGTAAAAAAGGAAAATTAGGATTAAATGAAATGCTTACATATTTTAAAAGATATATATTTATATGTATGACAATGTAATAATCACCTTAATGTGTTCATTTTCAGTTTAACAATGAAAACATTTCTCCTGATAAAATGTCATATGTATTTTAGTTTGGATATATTATATTTACATTTAAAAAAAAGATAATACTACATAGAATTTAATATTGTTCTTTTAAGTAAAGTTTTGATCTAAAATATTTTTTCTGACTAGATTTTCCTAGTCAGAATATTTATGGAAAAGTGATTTATTTGAAATTTTTATACTCAGTATAGCATTTTTATGCTACTAAGTTTAATGCAATGAAATGACTTCCCTGCTTCTTGGCCTCATCTTAGTAATCTATGCAGGCAATCACTATAGCTTTTTAATATGCACCAAAGTGTATGATCATTCATAAGGTTTATAAGAATTAGAGATCAGACTCAATCAGGTTTTCCTTTATAGATGTGTCTTAATGTGCTGAGAAAAGAAAACCAATTTTTCTTTATATTCAAATAATTTAATCAAGACAAAACTATTTCTTTTAGACCTATAGTTTCTGTTAAAAGTTATTATAGAATATCATTGCTTGAAAATTTCATCTTTTGGTGTAATTTGAAACCAGCATCCATTTACATTTAAAGTGTTATGATTAATTTGGAAAGATTTTTTGGGAAAAATATTAGTATCTTTATTTACCTGATTATCTTGTTGCTGTTAGTTTCAAAAATCTATCTTAATTTGCTCTCATTGTTTGTGTTTAGATTGCTTCATTGAGAATGTTCTTATGTTTCAGTCAATATATAAAGTATATGGTTTTATTTATAAAAAGTATCATGAAAAATGGACTAGAATGAAATGCTTGTAATTTAATTGATAGAGATATATGCAATATATAAATACTTATGTGCATATTAATAAAAGAAATTTTAAACTAGAAAAGCCAAATAACATTTGTGCATTTCAGTTTGATCTGGAATTGATATTTGTGCATTACAAGTAATATGTATGTATATGTGTATATATACATAATTACATTTAAATACTATCATATTTAGCTTATTGACTTCTTTTAAATGGTAAATTGCTGTCACACACAATTATTACAATTATTCTTGCCACACCTGTGTTTATACAGTGTGAATATGCAGTTATGGCATTTCGTTCTTTCCTGGGGTACGTTTTCCCCTTGGTAACTGAACTGTTCTTTGTTGAATCTTTGTGATAAAAAAAAAAAAAAAGCTGTTATATGAGTGTCAGTTTGCAATAAATGTGTGAAAAGATGTACGGTTAGGATTAGACTGGTCATCTTTTAGCATGTCTTTTCTACCTGGGCTTCAGAGCCCCAGTTCCCAACCAATGATATTTAAAGAGAAAAGAGAAGGAAGAAAAGGTCATATAAAAATCACCTTTAACATTTCATAGTCAAAAAGGTAAAAATTTAGATACTTACAATAATTTGTTATGTAATTCTATTTTCAATTGTTTTCCTAGATTAAGTTTCCAAATGTTGCTATCATTTACTATTGGTCCTAATTTAAAACTGTCATTTTGTTCCGCTCTTGATTTTTACTTAAAATGTGAGATAGACAACTCTTAAAAATTTCCCAAACTGAAATTATTATTTTCTCTACCATTTATACTCCTCAAATCGTATTGCAATCCAGTCACTGAAGCTAGGGGATACATTTTATAACAGACTATTTTGATTAGTATGCTTTATTCATACCTATTTCAGTTTACAGAGAAATATGCAAATAGATGTAAGGACAATTTTCAGAATATACTCTAAGATGTTAGTCATGTTTTCAAGTTAAAAAATTTGGGATAATATGATATAAAAATCCTTTTTTTTTTTTTAATAGCTAAAGCTTTTACATGTAAACCTTCACTTATGTATTACACAACCACTGAAGAATTTTAATGTGTTGCAGTTCATTTTGCAATATTTGCACAAACATTCAGAGTAGTATTATGTTGCTTAGTTATTTCATTATATTATATTTCACATTTAAATTTTCATTTGAATTTTCCTGTTTTCAACATTTGGAGATCATCTCATTAACTATCATAAACCAGTAGTTTAAGGAGGGGCAATTCTGAAATGTAAACACTCCTTCTTTAGTTTTACAGCATTGCCATGGCAGAGAATGAGGGGACTAGCATTACTTTTCCCCAAACATTTCCCTATTATGATTATAAGAAAAAATCAGATGCTGTGGCAATTTTTTTCATATGTGATCTTTCTTTAGAATTATTTCCAAAGTCAACTGTCTTTAGACCTTATTTTCATCTCCAAAGAGCATTAAGTTTGCTTCTTTGTAAAATATTTCCTCATAACATATCTTAGTTTAATTCACTTTTAGCAAAAGAAACACCCCAGCTCAATCTGGAGACCTCCTTCCAATATAATTTAGCTGGACCTTTTCTAAGTAAAGGTTTTCTGGTTTTCATTTTCACTTCATATTCTCAAATAAAAGATCCTTTGTTGTCTACCATTTGATTGGACTTAATGAAAAACACTCCATTTTAACTTAACAGTATTTCCTTTTGAATTTATTATATTTAAGAACACTGTCAAAAATCAAACATTTAATCTCAGGTTTTTATATTTCAAAATATATTACTATCACATGGCTTAGTGAGGTGATGTAAAAAGGATACTGAAAAGGTTTCAAAAAGAAAAGCAAAAGCAAAAAAACCCGCTTTCGTTTTAATATGAAACTAAATACTATGGCTAATGTGCAGATTGGGAATGGCAGCTGACTGTAAAGACTAACATGTGACAGGGTGCCAACAGCGGAATTGTGCGGTATTGACTAAATGAGGTTCACTGATTTGTATTGAGGCTAATATCTTCTTTAAACAATTCCGTGTAAATTGTGCGTATAAAGTCATTGGAAGCTATTTCTCAGGACAGCCTCGCTGGCTAGCTACCTGCTGGAGTGAGGAAGATAATCAATAGGAAGAAATAGAGCTGAGCATGAGCCTGGGAAGCTTCAGAGCAGTTAATGCTGATAAAAGTAGATGCTGTCAATATTTGGGAATAGCACAGCTCTAGGATAATAGACAAAAAGAGAAGTACATATGATGCAGAGTGTTCAAACAGGGGCAAAATTAACGCCTAAGTGGCAGATGATGTTCTAGGCTGCAAAAGACATTACAGGTATTATTGCAGGTATTATTAAATTATTATTACAGGTATTGTTAAATTTCTCCTGAAAAAGGTACCTAACTTTTATCAGTAGTAAAATACCCATTTCCATTTCAATGGTTAGTAAGTTTCAGCTGATGATTAATATTGGAGAGCCTATCCTCACAATATTTGGCAGGTATATTTTCAAGTGTATTATACCATGTGTGTCATTAAGAAATTGTGTTTTGTTTTTGAAAAATTCTCTAAAATCCTCCCAAGACATAAAAGAATAAAATAACATAAAGAGGCTACAATGAAAATAGACTGTCAGTCAGAGGGTGAGGCCAAAGGTATAAACCAGCCTAATTGCCTTTGCATATACTTGTGATTATAGCACACACCTTATTTTTTAAAAGTAGTAAGTAGTCTTACGGGAAGTGAGGTAGTGGTATATTTTTACTAATTTAATACTGAAAATCAGTTTTCCTCTTGCTGTCAGGCGATGAAATTTTGTTCTTCTGTGCTGATCTTTCTGTTGATGTATTATGACATAGTCTGTCAACATGAACAGATATGTGAAAGGAGACTGGGTGACGGAGACATACAACCTGGATAGAGCTCTTCTTGAATTTTAAGCGTGTTATCATGTTTGAGTAGAACAAGTAAGATTGTGCTTGCTTTAAAATGCTGTTATTTTTCTACATTTTTAGCTCAAGCAAAGCAGGTGGACTATGACAAGGCTCTAAAGCTGAATGAGTGAGTCAAATCCAAAACACATATTTCAAAATATATTTTATAAAGCTCTTTCACATCATAAGTTAAAATTCCATTTAAAAAACACACCACCATTTGCAAAATATAAAAGTTCCTGGACAAAGAGGAAAAATCAATTCATGCACATGTGATTATTAAACATAGCCATTTTTCTCCCAAATTAAACAATTCCACAACTGTTACATGCTTTTATTGTCACAGATGTTTTTATTGTTTGGTGTTGGATATCTGGATTATATCAAGCAAATGATTCTGAGGTTTGGGAAAAGCAAAGCCTCATAGTTTTATTTAAAACCGAGCTAAGAAATGTTTTTAGAAAGGCAAGTATATTTATCTAGGATGTTACATTTTAAACATTATTTTTACCCATGAACAATAGAGAAATGAATAAAGTATACACTTGCTTTTCATTTTATGCTTTTATTTTGGGTATAACTTTATTTTGAAAAGAATTTTAATCTTTAGCAAACACACATTGGGGATATAAATTAAAATAATTTCATATTCCGAATATATAACCTTTATAAGCTATCCTACAAATAAAAAATGTTTTCATAAATTTGGTAGTATGTTGTTATATATAACATCCCATCTTTTTTATCTTAAATAGAGAAAAATAAGATATCCTTAGTCATTATTGAATTCTAGAGAAGACTTCATTTCAAATAAAGTATGAATTTTGATTTAGGGACACAGAAAAAAATCTTTTAAGATCTATACTTCAACTAATTTGTTAATCTCGTGCCACTTTCAGCATTTGTCACACATATAGACCAGGAAATTGGCTCCATCTCATTCTAGCTCTGTATTGAATTAAAAACCTCTACTGCAAAAAAGAGCATGATGTGGGGAAAGAATAAATTTAGTTCTTTCTTTAGTAATGCACATATATTTCCATACATTTCACATCCTAGGGGAGCCTGTGAATGCACTCAATAAATACAAAACTATAAAGTATAAGTCCAGAAAGGGGGAAGGCTTTTAATTTTTTTCTGGTTTTAAGATATCATTTTAAGTTTGAAGACTGAAAATTAAATATTTGTATACATTTTATTTTACCGTTTTTAAAGGTAAGACACCTTCTGTATTAGAAATAAATCTAAAATAATGAATCTTAGTTGCTTCTTCCATTTGGATAATGTTAGCAGGTTTAGCTCAAAGCAAATTAAACATCAGCGGTAGCAAATTGAGAAAAATATTTATATTCCATTTGAATCTAGGTTTGTATTCAATTCACCAAAGTCCACCCTGGTTAATTTACTAGACATTGTATGCAAACCACATATGTGTATACATTAAAAGGAATATCTATCCCAACTTCATATTTCTAGGCTAACAGAAAATGTAGTTTCCAATAAAGTATGATAACATAGGTGTAGTTAATAAACAGGATAGTTGCATTTTTATTAAGATTTTGTTAAAATGAAATATGCCCACAGGTGAAGACTTACTGTATGTATAGTTCACTATACTAAAGTATTTGCATCTGTTACTGTGTTCTGAGGAAGCAGTGCTGTGTGGTAGATTTATGATGGCCTCACAGAAACAGAGCTAGCAGAGATTATGGCATACTTGTTTAGAAAACCGGTGAACTGAAGGTTCCTGATTTACACTGACATATATCTAGATGAAACTATAGTTTGCAAATTGCCTTGAGGAGTCATCTTTTATTAAGTGTTTGATAGGTACTGAAATGTACATATCTATTTTAAAACATATCAAGAATGATGATAATATATTTTTAAGGATTCTCTTTCATATTTTTAGGCTAAAAAGCTTTTTACTTATATGTTTACATTTTCCAAATATCTTCAAATTAATATCTACTAAAATAATGACATGTTGAGAAATATGTTTCATAATATTTCAAAATTAATGGGTATTATCAATTTTAAGAAAAATTTCACAGTGAATCACCATATTAAAAGGTTCAATGTCTTTAAGTAATTTTTTACATTTATATTCTTATTTAATGATAAAGAAATAAACCTTAAATGACTGCTCCTAAATTGGCCAACTTAAAACTTGTCACTCCCACAACACCTTCCTTTTTTAAGTGGTTAATTGCATGCTCTTCATTTGAGGAATTTGGCTGCTTCCTCCTATTTTATAAGACCAGTGAAAATACTGTCTGGCTAAATTCAGGACTGAAATTGTGAACAAATATGCTTATAGACTTTCTCCTATGGGAAGTCTTATCTTTGCATTATCAGAGATGACAGAATTCATCACACAAACTTGTAATCTTTCTACTATGCATTTCCAATCGCTGTTGCTATCATTCTTTGCCGTTCCTCTTTTATGTTTATAATAGTCCGTAGTGTTACCATTTATATTTAGGAGAACCACAAATTCTTTTCCCAAATCCCACAAACCAATTTATATACTTTGATTTAATCTGAGAAATAAATATTTGGGAAACGATGAGGGTGTTAGACAATTAATTAGCGCAGCTTTAAAATGGCTAGATGCCTCCCCCTTAAAATCCTTACTCTATTGGTTGACTCATCCTTCTATTTTACACCTTAGGAGTTTGGATGCTTAATGCTGGTATTGTGTAAAGTGGGTGTTTCTGGAAGTCACACTTATGAATTATTGTGTGTCTCAACTGCTGCAGGGCATAAAATTTCTCTAAAAGACAGCAGCTGACAGATTGGGAGAATCTGGCTCACAGTGCCAGATAACTTTTAAGTCTAACCTAAGTTTTGAAAATATCTTTTGGGTCTCTTTTCTTAGGGATTCAGTAAAAGCAAATGGAATGTATATTAAGCCCTTCTATCCACTATTAGCCTAACCTCTTCATCACATCCCAGGATACATTTCTGTGTCTAGTCATTAACTTCCCCTTCCTTCTAGGGTCGCGATAAAGGGACCCAGTTGGAATGTTTGGCATTAAATAAAACAGTTCATTTGTTAGGAGTTTTGGGGGGAAATGTCAGAATGGTAAGATTGATTAATTCTTCTAGGAAGCAAGCACAGTGAGGTTTTAGCCACAGTTTTAGTCATGGCTAACTGTTGGGAAGCAAAGTTGTTTATTCATTGTTCACCATGTGCCATTTACATGATCACATTCATTCTTATATCTCCCCTCAGAAGTAGGGACTACCATTATCCCCACTTTATTGATAAAAGAAATTGAGGCACAGAGAGGTTACATAACTTGCTTGAGTTTGTAGAGCAGGTAACTGCTAGAGTCAGGCACTTTATGCTGCTTCCCTAACAGCACAGTAGCAGGCACTGTTCTTTTCTTTGAATTTGAGGGAGGAAAATTATATTTTACCAATGGTCTCTTCTAGCTAGTAGGGGTAAACAAGCTGGCCAAAGGCTGTTGACTTTGTCTGGCTATTCAGTTTTGAAGAAGGGTAAATATATCTTGAGCTGATGCAGCTGGGGTACAGATTTCAGAACACTGGGTGTGGCAGAGTTAATCTTGAGTTCTTTTTCATGTTACAGTATCTGCCCCTCCAGCATGCTCAGTGCCATAAAACTACCTATGAGTTTGTAAAAGATGCACAAATTTAGTAAAATCTCAGTCTTCCACGTGAAAGTATCTCTTTTGAATGACATGTTTCTATACCATTAATAGGAGTTATTGATGATGTAATCCTTCCCAAGATTATCTAAATTCTGTAGTTGTAGTTGTTGCATTTATATGCCATTGTATGAGATCAAGTATAAACCTATAATAGTATGTGAGAATTAGCATTTTTGAAAAAATCTATAGATAGGATTCAGTGTACAGCTATCTATCCTCTCATCAGTGATTGCTTTCTATTCTTTTTGTTGTATCCACTTTTATTTAAAAAGACTTGCACTAAGAATTGCTTGTTGTATTTACATGTAAGAGTTGCCAGTTATGTGAAAATTGTCCACAATCACCAAACCAATCTTTTTATATACTATTGAGGTAACATAAGCATTTTGCTTCATTAAAGCAATTATGGAATTTAATTATGTATAGAGAATGCTTTACAAACACCAGGGGCTCAATAAGGGTGCATTAAATAAATAAATAAATATCTGCTTTGATTAAAACCTGATTTAGAGGGGCCATCGGCCATTGACCCCAACATTGATCATTCAGATTTCTTAAGTGAAAAATAACTTTGGTGTTTTTGTCCCCTAGCAAATGGATTTTGCTAGCATCTAAAATGGAGAAAACAGGTCAGAGAGGCATGCAATTATTATTAAGCAAATAATAGAATAAAGTATTTAAGAGTAGAAGCTTTGAAGTCATCAAAATGAGGGCTCAAATTCTAGCTTCGGTTAACATGGTGTTGTGACCCTGGACCAGTTATTAACGTCTTCAGACCTGGATTTCCTTTTCTATAAAATGGGGGTGATAATAAAGAAGAGGGTACTTATCTCAAGAGATGGTTTTTAGATCTTCTGTGAAATAGTATAATGCTCAGGAAATATTACCTATCATTATTAATTTATAGTAGCTTTTTCATTCATTAGTTGTGGTACGTTTGTTGCAATTGATGAACACATACTGAAGCATTACTACTAACCCTGGTCTAAAGTTTACATTATAGTTTACACTTTGCACCGTACAATTTTATAGGTTTCGATAAAATGTATAATAGCCTGTATCCATCATTGCAATGTCATGCAGGACAATTCCAATGTCCCAAAAATACCCCCATGTTACACCCATTCTTCCCTTTTCCTCTCCTCAGAACCTCTGGTGGCCACTGCCTTTATATCAATGTTACAAGTTCTTCCATTGCTAGAATAATAATAAGTCTACTTTAGTCCATAGTTGCATTCCTCCCTTATGTTTGTTCATTCTTCAATCATGGGGATTTTGGCATGGTGATGCCCACTCTGTTTCTGATTGAGAGGGGGCTTAGATCCCATGGGGTAGATGGCAGGAATTGTCTCACTTGCAGTTGTGGATACTCTCTGGTTTTATTTGGGATGGGCATTGTCCATCATCATCCTTTTGTTAGTTGTCCTGGGTGAGTCCAATGAACTGGAGAGTAGGTGTTGCAACTCTGCTGTGATTCAGGGCTCCACCGGGATATGAACAGACTGAAGATTTAATCTCTGTGACTTATATTTAACGAGTATAGTGCTAATTATAGTATAGCAGCTTTTGATGGCTCTAGGTCAGGGGTTCTTAACCTTTTTTGTTCCACGGACCCCTTTGCCAATCAGGTGGAAACCACGGACCCTTACTAAGTCCACACTATACTGTGCATTATTTAATAAATATATCATACCCGCACCAACACGTCCCCACAAGAATAATGCTCTTTTGAATTTAAATTCAAGCTCACGGACCCCTTGCTAAGAACCGCTGCTCTAGGTATATATTGCTTTGCTATTTATGAAGTTCAAAAAGCATTTTATTTTGAGAATTCTCTTAAAATCAAAGTAGACAAATCTGAGAGGAGAATTGTTAAAACAGAAAACTAATTTAGAATATTATGATTATATAAGTTTCTTGAATTTATAAACATTAAAATTCAGCAATCTTGGTTTTATATGTGGAAGCAATGATATATGAACAAAATTGTAAAGGAAATAGTATTTTCTTTTCACAACGGGAATGGATTCAAAAGTTCTAAGCTGTATGCTGTGGCTACAATGGTGAGCGAGATATTACTGCTATCATTAAAAAATGTACACTCTGGTGGAATAGTTAGTGACCAAAATTAGGATGTAAGAGCAGTAAAGGAAAATTAACTCCATAAAACTAATTTGCAAGTAGAAAGCCAGGCATTTTATGTTGTGGACTGCTGAGAATGTCATGTGTTTTTCAAATGTTTGTAGGCTTTGAGTCTGTCACTATTGTATCTGTATGCATGTGTGTATATGTATGCATGTCCATGAATTGAGAAATAAAAAAAAAAGTCCTCTTTTATCCAGATGTCATTGCCTTGTATGTAGGAATAGAAAGAGTGTTTTTCTTTCTTACCCTTAAGTGAAGATACCATTTCACTAAAGGAACAATTACGTACCTGCATAAACTGACATGCAAGTCTTGTATAACAGAGTCGTGTGAACAGTGAAATAGTTTACAAATTGCAAAATCAACTCAACAGAAGTAATATTTATGATGTTTTCTGCATTCTTTTATTTTTAAGTTTTCTGCTTTCAAAGCCTGCTGGGCAGTGCAAGGGAGATATGTAATTTTACAGTAAAAGAAAGGTGAAAATCTTTCCCTTTAAATACTGACAGGAATAACAACTATTCCATCTCTTGCTGGTCTTTTGACTTGGGTGACTTGTGCCCTCGTGTGTGACCACAAGGCGCCCTTTCTGTTGACAGTTACAAGCAAGGTATAGATGCTTTGACAGACTGTGTGCACAGTCCAAATAAGCCAGGCTGTTCAGAATTATTCGGGCAGTGGCTAAAGGTAGCTGTATAGGGCACAGTATGGTCATCCTGCTGGACACTTAGACAAAAAAAAAAAAAAAAAAAGGAGAGAGAATGAGCATTCCATACTCATTTGTGAATGAAATGAATTTAGATGAAAAATGAATTTAGACTTTCCATCTGACTTGACCTTGTACATCATCACTCCTGCTAGAGACAAAAAGAAAACTCACACCAGATTATTATTGTTGAAATGAAACCCAATTCTCATAATCTATAAACTGTATTTAGTAAATTTTCTTTGCCTTCAAGAGAGGTGTTAGGTATTATTTTCTATTCTGATTTGGTATTAATGATAAAAATGTGCCCAACTGCCATGTGTTTTCACAGGTGTCATCTTACAGAATTGCTGGTTCTTGAATTTAACTCTGATATTCTGTATGCCAAGGCAAATAGGAGCTGGATAAATCTATGGCGCTGACTTCCTCACATTGAACTGTTGCTCTTTGAATATACCTCATGATAAAATTAAGGTGGTATATTTTCCAAAGCTTTTGAAAATCGTTTGTTCCTAATCCATAAAGCCAATATAATAGTATGCCTGCCTAATACTAAAAGAGAAAGGAAAACAATTGGAAGAAAAAAAGACAGAGAAAAGGAACAGTTTTGTTAATCTTATTTAGTTTTTTCATTGGCAGATTTTACTCACTATTTTATTAACATATCCTGGCTGCCTACAGGGTGCATGAAAAAGATAAGCACTGTAAAACTGGAGGTTCAGAGCATAGACAAACCAAGAAATCATATATATTAAATGTGAGTGAGATAAACATCTCCCTAATGTAAAGTACCGAGCAAAGTTTCTTAGAAGAGCTAAATCTTGAGTTGTAATTTGATGGAAGGTCATTGTATCATATTTCATTTTACTGCAGAGCTTTTACTAATTTTTATGGATGGAGGTATTCTCCTTTAATCATTGCACTATTAAACTTTCAGATTATTCTAATTTTTGTGCTATTATAGGGTGCATTATTATTTAAATAATGAAAAACTGGAGATAACCTCAATGTGCAATAATAAAAAATGGTGAATAAATCATGGCACGGATATACAATATACAATTATATTCCACTAAAATTATTTTGCCAATAGGTTTAACTGGATTGTAAGTGCTCAGGACTGTATTAAATGAAAAAATAAAGCAAAAAACTGTATCATAAACACATGTATTAATACATTATAAGCACAACATTATAAAATTTTTTATATGTAGGAGAATATCAAGAATGGAAATATTATAATAACTTTGTGCTTAATTCTGGATGGTGGGATTATTAATGATTACTATTTTCTTTTTTATTTTCTTCGCTTAAAATTTTTTTTGTCTCTGAAAATTATCTTAGAGTCAGAGAAACCAAAGTGTTTTTCATTTTTTAAAATATGTTTTAGTAATTGAGGCTGCAATGAATATCTATATGCCTAAAGTTTTAAGAAATTTGGTTTTTGGATCAAAGAGAATAAATATTTTTATAGTTTTGAAAGCTATTTCAATTATCAACTTAATTGGGCACCAAGAATTTCAGTAATACTAGCACCGAGTCTAAATAAAAGAAGGAATTTTTTTGCCTAATAAAATAAGTATATACTGGTCAATAGCATGATTACTTTTCCCTATTTGTTTCCTAATTCATTCCCTTTCATTTGAATTTTATAAATGACCTTTGTCCATATTTCCTTTATGGAATTCTTTATATAACAATATCTGCTGCAAATATCTTCCTATTACATTGTTTATTTTTTACCAGCTTTAAATGGCCAAATTTTCAATATTTTTTTTGTGATCTTGTCTATAATTTCAAATCTGAAAAGTTTCAGCCCTCCAGTCTTCAATAAATGTTATAATCTTTGATAATTTTACAATTTTTTGAAGAATTCCTTGTAGTTTTTTAATTGAACACTTAAAATTAGCATTAAGAAGTACTGTATATTTTATTGGCCTGCATAACATTTTTTCAAATACTAATAAATGGCCCCCATACCATTTATTCACATATATTATTATGCTTCCTTTAATTATATATCTGTATATCTATACACACACAGGCATACATATAGTCTATGTACATACTAGTTATTTTTATTTTTTTATTTTCTTAGCTTCTATATCTGTCTATAAGTCAGTACCACAGTACTTTCCTAGCATTGCTTTACTCATAAGTAATTTTAATATTTTATTTGTTAGCACATGCTCATTACATACTTATTTACATATTTTTAAATACTCTTGCCTCTACTTTTCTCAATTAATTTTGCTAACAATTTCTGTTTTGCTTTTAAAAAAAATCCAGTTAGATTATTTTAAATTGAGAATTACATTAAATGTAAAAACTGAATACCCTAAACAATTATGAAGAACTTAATAATTTATTTGAACCCAATTGAATATTCTGACTACTTCCTGCACAGACATAGAGTCATAATTTCCAAAACTTCTGTATCCTCCCTTTTTCTCTTTTAAGGCAGTAGGAAGCAACAGCCCTCCACAGACATACTAAAATTTATCTTCCCTGTGTTGCTAATAATTATGAATGAATATTTCTACAATTCATAGGAGTAGTTCTCCAAAAACATTAAATTATTTAGCCAATTAAAGATTATTCAGGTTAACAAATATCTTGAGGAGAGGATGTTTATCATGTTTTGTCTCATGACAAATCATGACATCAGATTTCACAACACCTGAGGTTTCAAAATGAGAATGTTGATTGGGGGTGGGAAGGTGGGAAAGAATGTTAATTCTGGATCACAAATCAGTTGTGGGAAAAATAGTCTAGTCGGTGCCATAAATTTAGGGCTTTGAATAGTTAGAGGGAAGCAACGTGTCTGTGGAGAAAGGCCTGTGGAAGGTTTGTTGGCAGGCACCTTTCTCTTGCAATTTTAAGTTGGGCTTTGGTGTTTGTAGGTGGGTGCTTATATTTGAGTCAGGGTATCAACTCATGCCTTGATTCCCAATTTACTTTTTTTTCCTCTTCTTGTGTCTCTTGTTGCGTCATCTTGTTGTGTCAGCTTGCCGCACCTGCCCGTTGCGCCAGCTCACTGCCTTCTCTAGGGGACACCGGGAACTGAACCAGGGACCTCCCATGTGGTAGGTGGGAGCCCAATCGCTTGAGCCACAACCACTTCCCCTAATATACTTTTTATTCCAGTTAAGATCCCCAGTATCCACTGCCCTATATCTTGGGCCCCACCCACACCTTGAGTCCATCTTATCAGAAGCAAGATTATTAGTATCTTTCTCCATATCATTGATTAAACCACACATGCACTTTGTCCCAGGCACTGGGTGACATGTTTTACATATATATTTCATTTACACCCATGGAAGACCTGAAAAGAGGATGCTATTCTGCAATACCTCATAACTTTTACTAACCCTTCTGCTTCACATACCCTAAGAACTAGTACTAGCACTTCTGCTGTATTATCTACAATATTTCTGTTGCTCTGCCTAGCCCTAGCTGACTCCAGAACCTACATTCCCTCACTAGATTCCAGCTGCTTTTTACGATCACTTAACGGACTTGGTGAGCTTTAGATAATTGGGTGTTCTCTATGGTTAGTATCTGGATCTAGGTCAGTTGTCCCTAGTCCTTGTCTCCCCAGGTCTGTTATTATTCTGCAGTCAATCAGTCTGCCTGTCTGTTCATGCATTCATCTATTCAGAATGTTTATTTAATATATCCCTCAAGGATATGCAGAAGGATTTCTAATTCTAATGCTTGCAAAGACCTATTAAAAGACTTTTAAGGCAAGCTAGAATGTTCTGGAGGCAGTCCTTGAATTCAGTGTCGATATTAACATAGAGAAATGTGAGACCCCTTCCTAGTATGTCAAAATCAGAGATTCCTGGACAAAATGATTACTAGTCAGGTGCACACCTGTTGTTCCTATGTACGTATGTGCATTGCTGGATGCAGTTTCAATATATAACAATGTGCTGTAGGCTCTTAATAAATAATCACTGATGGATGTTACCAAGAAGAAGCCGATTAGGAGAGAGTAGGAGAAAACTGAACAGTAAGAGAAAGAGTACCAGCCTTTGGGCAGGAGACTGTGATTCCATTTTTATCTATTCCATGTATTTAGCTGAGTGTCTGGGCAAGTTTAGTAGACCTGCTGACTCTTTGTTCCTTATGCCTAAAATATGGATTGTAATTATCAACTTATTCATAAGATTAAAAAAATATATGGAAAAGACTGAATGAATTCAGACACTCAGAAGGAGATTTAATCTAGCAGGAAATAGATGGCACATGAAATGGGACGGTTGAGATTTTGTGAAGAATTTATTTACAGGGTGTGGGCAGGGTTAAGAGAAACCAACAAGGAGGAAACTGTTACCATGTCTAGGCCAGAAGGAGCAAGGAGGACAAGGAATTACCAGAACTCAGAAAGAGTCCTACTTGTGGGAAACAGCCATAATCTGGGAGCTATGGCCTTAAATAGAGTAAGAAGCCACTGAAAACTCTTGCCCCATGCCAGGACCATTAGACAAACCCTATTATAAGACAGAGAGATGGGAGCCCTATTGAAGCAGACCATAAATGGTAGCCTCTTGTGGCAATGAGAATGTAAGAAAGGATGGAAATTGGATCTGGAGGGACAAAGAAAATATCCAGCAGAATGCTTAAAAATATTTGTTGAATAAATAAATGGTTGACTCTGATTCCCTAAATCATTCCAAAGACAAATCAATAGGCCATGGACTGTGGGTTTAATGAAAATGGAGAAAAAAATAGGTGGGGGAAGTTTATTAGGGATTAACATTAATTTGTTAAGGATTGACAAGAATAGATAAATTGAAAAGCAATGGGGAAAAAAATGGAAAAAAAAAGAGGCAAAATGAGCAATACATTACTGTGTTAATAGTAAAAAAACAAGTGTGAACCTTAAAATGTATATATCATACTATACTATATTATACTATACCGCAGTATACAAGCCACTCTAATATACCTCACTAGTAACTCTAGTATTGACACTATAAAGGGTGATTTGATTTGAAAGCATTAAAATGACTCAGAGTGTTCTACATGGTGCTTTTGGTGGGAAAGAATAGCTTCTGTTCCATATCAATATAGTCTTCAAAAGTAGGGGTAATTATGAGTTAGGTTCAAAGATCTTTCTCAATGAACTGAATACTTGACCAATTAAATTGAGTTTTGTATTAGTTTACTAAAGTGAGCTTAAGATCCATTTAATTCTCCTGTTTCCTGCCTGAGTATTTCATTGAATAAATATTGAAATCCACCTGATGGATTTCTCAAGCCTACATGGAACTTCGAAGGCACATGTTTTAGTTTGCCAAAGGGCTGTGGATGCAAAGTACCAAAAATGGGTTGGCTTTTATAAAGGGCATTTATTTGGGGTAAAAGCTTACAGTTCCAAGGCCGTGAAATGTCCAAATCAAGGCACCATCAGAGATGCTTTCTCACCAGAGTCAGCTGCTGTTGATCCTGTTGTCTGGCCACGCAGTGAAGCAAGATCTCTGCTGAGATTTGTGCCTTCCCCTCCAGAATCTACCATCTCCCACAGCTCAGCATTGGGCAACCAGGCATAGGGTTTGTCTCTTTCCAGACCTCCTCTATCAGTCTCAGCTGTTCGGCTTTCTTCCTGAGATCAACTGGAAGCTATGAGTCATATGGCTTATCTCTCCCCGGCCTCAGCTCCTTGAGCTTCCCGGGGCTTCTATTTTTCTGCAGTCCTCTCTCTCACATAATAGGATCAATATAATATGGTGGCTCCCTTTTCCTCTCTGTCTCTCTCTCTCTGGGATAGAGAAACCTAGCAAGAGGGTGGAGACTCAACCTGAGTCACACTTCACTGATGTAGTCCAGTCGAAAGGGTCTCACCCCACAGGAATGGATTAGTTCAAAAACATAAGCTTTTTTGGAGGGGGGATTCATAAAAGAATTTCAAACTATCAAAGCATGCAAAGCCCAGTGCCCATTGCTGTGGAGGATACAAATATAAATATATAGGAGACTGCCCTCAGGTTGCCTACAGAGTAACTGGGAAAGAGAGGAGAGAGAAAGTATATTATACATTATGAAAATACAAGGCAGATCTAGTGTTTGAATTTGCCAAAGGTTGGTAATACAAAATACCAGAAATGGACTGACTTTTATAGTGGGACTTTATTAGGTTAAAAGCTTACAGTTCTGAGGCTGTGAAAATGTAAATTCAAGGTGTGGCAGTTTAATATTATTTATGAATTCCTAAAAAGATATAGTCCTGTTTGTAAACTGGTCTGTTCCACTGGGTGTTATACTCTTTGATTGTAATAGATTCAGCTGAGAAGTCT
>JAQZBX010051047.1:0-19485 GCA_029593785.1 Cabassous unicinctus | reverse complement strand
AGTCTAAGAAACCAATGCCTACCACAAAGTAATGAAATGCTTCCCTATGTTTTCTTCTAGGAGCTTTATGGGCTTGGTTCTTATATTTAGGTCTTTGATTCACTTTGAGTGAATTTTTGTAAATGGTGAGGTAGGGGCCCACCTCCATTCTTTTGATTTACAGATTCAATACAACCCCAAACAAAATTCCAAAAGCCTTATTTGCAGAAATGGAGAAGCCAATCATCAAATTTATATGGAAGGTAATAGTCAAAACCATCTTCATGATTTAAAAACTTATTACAGGGAATGGATGTGGCTCAAGTGGTTGAACACCAGCTTCCCACATGGAAGGCCCCAGGTTTGGTTCCCAGTGCCTCCTAAAAACAAAAACAAAAACAACAAGCAAACAAACATAAAAATCAGCTTAGGTTGTGAATATTCTCACTGTCCTGATTTTGTGATAATCAGGGTAGGCTAAACATTCGCTATATTAGAAACCATGCATGTGTCCCCAGACCTAGTTTTTCTCCCTAGGTCTGGTTTTTAGAATGCTGGTGATAAAGTAAGCCTGATTTATTATATGACCATCCTGTATGGGAACAGACTGTAATTCTAGGTATCTTTGGTCAACATTAAGAGATATAGCAGGGGGACGGATGTGGCTCAGGTGGTTGGACGTCCGTTTCCCATATGGAGGGACCTGGGTCGACCTCTGGGACCTCCCGGTAAAAATAAAAAAAAGAAAAATATAGAAGGCGCGTGGGCCACCAGGCCCTGCAAGTGGGTGAGCCGCCAGGCCTTGTGTGTGGGTGCACCGCCAGGCCCCGCGAGCCACACAGCAATATGATGACGTAACAGGACAGTGACACAAGGGAGAGCCAAGACGAGATGCACCGAAAAACCAGGAACTAAGATGGTGCAGGCGGTAGCAGGACGACTCTCTCCCACATCGGAGGTTCCGAGGATTGAATCCCAGTGAAGACAGGATGAGAAGAGAGGGCAGGAAACGGACACAGAGAGTTGCCCAGCGAATGGACACAAAAACAGCAGAAACAGGGGAGGGGGTAAAAATGGATAAAAGTAAATAAATAAATAAATCCTTAAAAAACTGTATAGGGGAGGAAGATTTGGACTATAGTTAGTAGTAATACTTTGATGATGCTCTTTCTTGATTTGTTAACAGCAAGACAGTTCCATCCATCTGCCCCGTGGAATCTAAGCTCCCTCTCAATTAGAGGCAGAGTGGATATCACCATCCCAAAATCCTCAAGATTGGGGAATGAACGATGGACTAAAGAGGACTTAATTATTCTACTATAGACATTATTATTCTAGCAATGGAAAATTTTTTATCATTAATATAAAGGCAGTGGCCACCAGAGGTTCTGAGGGATGGGAGGGGGAAGAATATATGTAATATGGGGCATTTTCAGGACATTGGAGTTGTACTGCCTGACACTGCAGTGTCGGATACAAGCCATTGTATATTTTGTTATAACCTACAAAATTGTGCGGGACAGAGTATAAACTATAATGTAAACTAATCAATCGTTAGTAGCAATGCTTCAATATGTGTTCATCAATTGTAACATGTACCACACTAATGAGGGATGTTGTTGATGTAGGAAAGTGTGGGAAGGGGAAGGAGTGGGGCATATGACAATCCCTTGTTGTTTTTTTTATGTAACATTTATGTAATGCAAAGCTTCTTTAATAAAAAAATTAATTAAAAAAGAAGTTTAAAAAAGACATTAGCTGTTGGTATTTCATATATGCCCTTTATCATGTAGAAGTTTCCTTCTATTCTTAGTTTTCTAAGTGCTTTTATCAAGAAGCAGTGCTGGATTTTGTCAAAATCCTTTTCTGCATCCACTGAGATGGTTATGTGGGGTTTTTTCCCCTTCATTCTATTAATGTTGTATATTACATTAATTGATTTTCTTATGTTGAACTATCTTTGCATACCTGGGATAAATCTCGTCTGGTCGTGGTATATAATTCCCTTAATGTGCTATTGAATTCAGTTTGCTAATATATTTTTTTTTTTTGCTAATATTTTTGCAAATATATTCATAAGGGATATTGGTGTGTACTTTTCCTTCCTTGTGGTTTCTTTTTCTGGTTTTGGTATGAGGGTGGTGATGGCCTTATAGAATGAATTAGGAAGTGGTTACCTTCTCTTCAATTTTTTGGAAGACTTTGAAGCAGAATTGGTATTCAGCCTTCTTGGAATGTTGGGTAAAATTCACCAGTGAAACCATCTGGTCCTGGGCTTTTCTTTGTTGTGGGGTTTTTTGATTACTGAGTCTCTCTTTACCTGTTGTTGGTATGCTGAGATCTTCTATTTCTTCTTGAGTCAGTGTAGGTAGTTTGTGTGTTTCTAGGAATTAGTCCATTTCATCTAGGTTATCTAATTTACCAGCATCCTAATGTTCCAGTATCCTCTTTACTTTTGTGGAGATGGTAGTAACGATTCTACCTTTAATTTCTGATTTTAGTATTGCAGTCCTCTTTCTCTCTTTTTTTGTCAGTCTAGCTAAAGGGTTCTTAATTTTATCGATCTTTTCAAGGAACCAACTTTTGGTTTTGTTGATTCTTTCTACTGTTTTTTATTCTCTATTTCAGTTATCCCCATTCTCATCTTTGATATTTTCTGCTTTTTGATCACTTCAAGTTTAGTTTGCTCTTCTTTTTCTAGACCCTCCAGTTATAAACTTTGGTGTCTGATGTAAGAATTTTCCTCTTTTTTAATGTAAGCATTAAGAACTATAAATTCCCTCTCAGCACTGCTTTTGCTGTATCACATAAGTTTTGCCATGTTGTGTTTTAGTTTTCATTTGCATCCAAATATTTCCTAATTTCCCTTGTGATTTCTTCTTTGACCCATTGGTTGTTTAACAATGTGTGGCTTAATTTCCACATATTTGTGAATTTTCCAGTCCCCCCCTTTTATTGATTTCTAGCTTCATTCCATTATGGTCAGAGAGGACACATTGTATGATTTCAATATTTTTTAATTTATAGAGACTTGTTTTGTGAACTAACATATGGTCTATCCTAGAGAATGGTCCATGTGCACTAGAGAAGAATGTATATTTTGTTACTATTGGGTGAAGTGTTCTACATATATCTGTTAGGTCTAGCTAGTTTATAGCAGCATTCAGGTCTGCTATTTCATTATTTATATTATGTATAGATGTTCTATCCATTAGCGAAAGTGCCATATTGAAGTCTATTACTATTAATGTAAAACCGTCTATCTCTCCCATCAAATCTGTCAATGTTTGTTTCATATATGTTGGATTTCTACCACGGGGTGCATATATGTTCATAATTGTTATGTCTTTTTGTTGAGTTGATCCCTTTATCGCATATAGTGATCTTCTTTGTCCCTCCTCACGCTCTTTAACTTAGTCTATTTTATCTGATATTAACATAGCTACTCCAGCTCTCTTTTAGTTACTATTTGCATGGCCTATTTTTTCCCATCAACCTACTTGTGTCTTTTAAATTTAAGGTGAGTCTCTTGTAAACAGCAAATAATTGGGCCATGCTTTTTATCCATTCAGCCAATCTTTGCCTTTTGACTGGAGAGTTTTATCTATTTACATTTTTTTTGAAGTACTGGGAGCCAGGGATTGAACCCGGGACCTCGTATGTGGGAAGCTGGTGCTTAACCACTGAATCACATTGGCTGCCCTGAGTTGGTTTTTTCATTTGTTGTGCTTGTTTTTTTGTTTTTGTTGTTGTTGTTGTTGTTGCTTTTGTTTTTTTTTAGGAGGCACTGGGAACTGAACCCGGGACCTCCCATGTGGGAAGCAGACTCTCAACAGCTTGAGCCACATCCACTCCCCTATCCATTTACATTTAAAGTATATACTGATAATAAAGGATATTCTTCTGCCATTTTGCTATTTAGTCTTTGTAAGTATTATACCTCTTTTGCCCCTCAATTCTTCCTTTAATGCCTACTCTCATATTATTTAATTTTTGTATGCATCATGTTAAGTGTTCCTTCTCATTTCCTTCAGGACATATTTTTCAGATATTTTCTTTGTGCTTCCATGATGCTTACATTTAACATCCTAAATCTGTAACAACACCTTTGATTTGATACTAATTTAGCTTCAATAGCATTTATATATACTGTTCCTTTACCTTTCTGTCTTCACACCTATTTGTTGTACTTGTTAGAAATTATCTTTACACATTTTATGTCTAAAACTATAGATTTATAATCACTTTTTATGAATTTGCATTTTAGAACTTGTAAGAAGTAAAAAGTGGGATCACATACCAAAACAAAACAGTACAATAGTACTGGCATTTCCAGTTTCCATATGGTTATCTTTACCTTTACCTTTATTTCTTTATGCCACTACAATCCCCTGTCTAGTGTCCTTTCCTTTCAGTCTGAAGAGCTCCCTTTACCATTGCTTGCAGAGCAGGTCTAGGAACAAACAGCTTTTGTTTACCTGGGAATGTCTTAAACTCTCCCTCATTTTTGAAAAACTTGCTATATATAAAATTCTTGGTTGGAAAGTGTTTTCTTTCAGCACTTTGAATATTTCATCCCGCTGCCTTCTTGCCTTCATGGTTTCTAATGAGAAATTGGCACTTAATCTAATTGGATCACCCTTGTACATAACACATTGCTTTTCTCTTCCAACTTTCAGAACTCTCTCCTTGTCCTTGGCACTTGACAGTTTAATTACTATTTGTCTGGGTATGGTTCTTTTCAAGTTTATCCTGTTTGGATTCCTTGGGCTTCTTAAATGTGTATATTCTTGTCTTTTCTTAAATTTGGGGAGTTTTCTGCCATGGTTTCTTTGAATATTCTTTCTGAATCTTTCTCTCTCTCTTCTCCTCCTGGGACTCCCATAATGCATATGTAGGTATCCTTGATGGCTTCTCAGAGGTCTCAGGCTCTGTTCACTTTTTTCATCCTTTTTTCTTTTGTTTCTCAACCTGAATCATTTCCATTGTCTTGTCTTTATTTCTTCCGCCATCTCCAATCTGCTGTTGAAATCCTCTAGGGAATTTTTCATTTTAGTGATTGTGGTCTTCAACTCCAGTATTTTTATTTGGTTCCTTTTCTAGAATTTCCATCTCTTTATTGAGATTCTCATATTTTTCATTCATCGTTTGCCTGATATCATTTAGTTCTTTCTATATGTTTTCCTTTATGTCCTGGACTATATCGAGTATCATTTTTTTTAAAGTTTTTGCCCTGTCTGGTATGTCCAAAGTCTGGTCTTCTTCATTGATGGTTTCTGGATTTTTTCCTTGTTCCTTTGGATGGACCATCATTTCCTGTTTCTTTGTTTGTCTTGTAACCTTTCGTTCTGGATTATACATTTTAATATTTTAAAGTGTTAATTTAATCCAAGGCAAAACATCTTTCACAATCTTTGCAAATTGGCCCTGCTGTTAGCTGGTGCTCTTCTTCAGAGTTTAGCATTCCAATCAAGGTTAGCCCAAGGCAAATGTGAAGTGCTGAGTACTCTCTATTCTAAACTCTTGTCTTGTCCTGGGTTTATGCTTGCTAGTGGCCTTAGGAATTCCCCCTTTTACAGGAATTCTAACACCCCCTCCACTCCCTATGAAATAGACTTTCTCCCCCTCCTGGGTCCTCTATTGAGTGACATAAGGCAAGTAATCTTTTGCCCCAGGCCACTTTGACTTAACTGTTCTTACATTGCTTTAGCTGTCTGCAAGATGTTCCTGCTACAGGGAAAATTCTGGTAGGACAAAACATACACAAGTTTCCTGGTTCATTCTTTCAGGCTTCTCCCATATATTGGCACCAACATATAGGCACCCCAGTATGTGCATAGGGGTTACTCTGCTTCCTCCAAAATAGGGCCAGGGTTGCTCAGTGGGAGCTCAAACTGGCTCCACACTGCACTGGGAAGGGGGTAGGGAAGGGACCAAGGGTACTCAAGCTTCTTCTACCATTTTTAAAAATATATTTATATTAGAGAGGTTGTGAACTTATAAAACAATCATGCACATGTGTGGAATTCCATACAACACCCCTCCACCAATACACTACATTGTTGTAGAACATTTGTTACAGATTATTAGATAATATCATCAGACTATTACCACGAACTATTGTCTATAGCATATATTTGGTATATTCTTTTCATAAACCCACTATTATTAACACAGAATATCTTTGGCATTGATGCAAGAATATTACAGTATTGCTGTTAACTATAGTCCATAGGTTACATTAATTGTATTTTCCCCATGCTTCTCCACATTCTTACCACCTTGCAATAGTGAAGTACATTTGTTGTAATTCATAGTATGACATTCTTGCATTTGTACTATTAACCACAATTCTCATCTACCTCTGGATTCACTATGTTATTCAGTCCCTAGATTATTCTCTAGCTTTCTTTAAATTGACATTTACATCCCTAGACTACCCTTTCCAGCCACAAGCCCATTTAAAGATTTATTTATTTATTTATTTATCCCCCCCTTGCTGCTTGTGCTTGCTGTGTCCATTCGCTGTGTGTCTTCCCTGTGTCTGCTTATCTTCCCCTTGCTGTGAGGTCCCGCTGCATCAGCCCCTCGCGCCGCAGGCCAGCCTGCCCTCACAAGGAGGCCCCGGGAAGCGAACCCGGGGCCTCACACATGGTAAACGGGGGCTCTATCGGTTGAGCCACACCCACTTCCTGTTGTGAGGGCTTGCTGCATCAGCCCACTAGGCTGCGCGGGCCGGCCTGCCCTCACAAGGAGGCCCCGGGAAGCAAACCCAGGGCCTCCCATATGGTAAACGGGGGCTCTATCGACTGAGCCACTCCTGCTTCCCACAAGCCCATTTATAAACCAGCTGTGTTAGTTCTGCTCATTATAATGTCTTACTGTCAACTCAACTTTTACAGTCAAGTTAATTAAAACTTCTACATACATTAGGCATCAGTACACTTTCTCAGCCCTCCTCATATCTCATAAAAACCTATACTCTAGGTTTTAACTCCATGCATTTATTCTTCATATTTAGTTCATATTAGTGAGACCATGCAATATTTGTCCTTTCGTGTCTGGCTTATTTCACTTAATATAATGTCTTCTAGGTTCATCCATGTTATCATATGTGTCCCAATGTCATTTCTTCTTACAGCAGCATAGTATTCCATCATATGTATATACCACATTTTGTTTATCCATTCATTGGTTGACAAACACTTGGGTTGTTTCCATTCTTTGGCAATTGTGAATAACGTCGCTATGAACATTGGTATGCAAATGTCTGTTCGTGTCACAGTTTTCAGTCCTTCTGGATATATTCCTAGTAGAGGAATTGCTGCATCATACGGAAGTTCTATATTTAGCTTCCTGAGGAACTTCCAAACTGTCTTCCACAGGAGCTGCACCATTTTACATTTTCACCAACAGTGAAGGAGCATTCCTATGTGTCCACATCCTCTCCATCTCTTATTGTTTTCTGTTTATTTAATAATGGCCATTCTATGCAGTGTGAGATGATGTATCATTGTTATTTTGATTTGCATTTCCCTAATGGCTAGTGATATTGAACTTTTTTTTTTCATGTGCTTTTTGGCCATTTGTATTTCCTTTTTGGAGAAATGTCTATTTAATTCTTTTGCCCATTTTTAAATTGGATTGCTTGCTCTTTTATTGTTGAGTTGTATGGTCTCTTTATAGAGATTCTCCTACCATTTTTAAAGCTGCATTTTCTTCATTCAGCACTCAACCAGTTGCTGCAACCCTTTAACTGCTTTACAGAGTTTTGAGGAAGATGACTCTGCCAATTTTTGCTAGATGTTCAAAGATTCTGGGTTGGGGGGACGGCACCCTGGAGTGTTTTACACTACCAACTTTGTCGATCAGAAGACAGACTTTGATATTTAATGAGGACTTCAAGTGATTCACATTCATTTTTAAAACTGCTCTATTTGGGTTTGTCTATGACATATTATTTTATGATTTGGGAGTTTTTTTTTAAGACCTTGTTGCATTTGAGTCTGAAAGAAGCTAGGTACCAAAGGGAGGTAGGAAGGGAACCGGATCATGAAGGGAAAGGCAGGGATGATTTTTAGCTGGGTATTTTTTGATTCATTACATACTTTATGAAGATTACTATCATTATTTCATGGAAGAATAGCTTGTGCAGAGGAAAGAATGAAAGTGGGAAGATCAGTCAGGAGCATAATGTAGCAGAGGCAATAGATGAAGAAAGTGATATGGACCATGTTGATTGCAATAGACATAGAGGGAAATTAGTGAGTCCGAATAAAAAACTGACAGATAGGCTTGCTAGTGGAGTAAGTGGACAGCAGGCTTTGAGGGAGGTAATCAAAGGTGATATCTATTTCTAGATCACTCACGGGGTAATGATGAAGACTAAGGAGGAGAATAAGACATTTGCAGAGAAGAGGGAATCAATGGTTAATGTTTCAAACATATAACTTGAAGAAATCTTTGAAATAATCAAGTGGGTATGTCAAGTCAGCTATTGGATATGTGAGATTATTGCTGAGGAGAGGTTTCCACTCAAGTTATAAATATGAGCATTATTAGCCTACTGAGCTCTGAGAAGTGCCAACACTGGAGGCCAGGTGAAGGAGGTGACCACCAAAGGAAATGAGAAGATAATGCGGTGGGAGGAAAATCAGAAAAGACATTTTCTTGATTCCAAGAGTGACTATGTTCCAAGAATTTTCACCCAAGAAAGATGATAGGAAATTCCCTGGGCTTTATCATCATGAAGGTAATTGTTATTTTCATGGGAGTACTAGGGCAAAAGATAGTTGGAGGTTGTTGGAATGGGAGGCAGTTGAGACATTATGTGGAGAGAACTTATTAGAGAAGTTTGGCTGTGAAGGAGGCAAAGGAATTTTTTTAAATCAATTAAAAAGCCTATTTCAGTCCATAAGTATTCAGTAAATATGTGGGATTAATATTAATACACAGTTGTCAGTGTGGCTAACAAATATCTGATTGTATTTTACCCACTGTTTTAATAGAAGTATTAATATTGAACTCTGCATATTTCTATAACTGCTGCCTAGGAATAGCAGGATGTTGGGAAGAATGTAGCAGTTTGGAGCAATTTTGGATCCAATAGTTGGACTATATCCATGATCTCCATGACTACTGGATGCATCCCTCTTTACCTGCCCTCAACCCATTCCAATCCATCTTGTACTACAACCTTACAGCAGATCTTCACATGAGCGTCAATCATTATGCATTTCTTTAGCATTCAGAATGTAAGAATGGGGTCAACCAAATGCTACTGATAATTTACGATGGATACAATGGGACCATTTACTATGGCTAATCTTGGGGACTTATATTCTAAAACAAAACTTTAACATTATAAGACTTAGGTTTTTTTTGCCCTCTTGGTTATACTTTCATGTATAAATAATGTGTAGTATACAGAGTCATTTAATTCATGATTTAGATAATGATTTTTTATATTGAAACTTTATTCTCTGCCTAAAATTTAGACCATACAATGGCAAATAATGTATTCCATTTTCCACAAGGAATAGGTGTTAAGCTAACTATATTTTTAAATAATCTTGGTTGGGAGTATTTAAATATGAGCGCAAATGTAAAGGAAATATAACTACTTTGAACATCGGCAACCATTGACTGAGAATTTTTTTAAAATAATGCCACTGGCTGTCTTAGAATAATTACAGCTTTTAGGGAAAAAAAGAATTGAAGCCGTGCTAAATATTGCCTGTGCGATTGGAATACATTGCAATTTCTAGCTTGGCTTTATCCAGGTTGTGTGTTTATTTAGGGTAAAATGTATTGATGCTTTTTTCTTGATCATCATATCATTTCGCTTATATAAAAATATATGAAATATTACACAAAAGTTTATGACCTACAGTCCTTTTGTTTCTAGTAGCTGTGTGAAGAAACCATTATTTTTTTATTATTTAAAAAGCTTACCCCAAGTCCTTCATATTAAAACACACTCATATTTCAAACAATGCTGTGTAAACTAAAGACAATATATACTTAAAGTATAGAACTACACTTAGCATATCTCTACTCATATTCTTAATGAATGGCTTGAAATGTATTTTTTCTTTACTTTCTCTTTGATGTTTTGCAGATCAGGAGAAAGGGGAAAAGGTCAAAAGGGACAGAAATATCATACAAATTACCATGTGAAATTATCTCCCCCTCCAAGCCAAAAAAATGTTGTCTATATTTCAGGCAGACCAGACATTGTGCTATAAAATTTAAGTAGCACCATTTATTGTGGGAACTCCAAACATAATGGCCACCATTATCTTTAGGTTTGGCATGCTAATTTAAGCAAATATGACTTGTTACAGTATAAATGGGGGTATCTTCTTCATCTGAAAAAAATGCACATGAATTATAATTTCATGAAAAGTTAACCTTCATTTGTATGTGTTCCTTGATATTCAGTTCATTGTAATTTTATGTTAATTATGCCACTAAATCTGGTTTATAATTTAAAATTCTCATTTTGTACTCATTTAAGCCTATATTACTTATGTGCCACAAACTTATTTCTTTAGTAAGGGCTTTAAATGAGGGCTTTTCTGATATCTTCATATCTAAACACAATTACTGAAGAAGTAGTAATTATGGCTAATAGCATCAATATTATTGTGGAGAAAATATGAGAACATTGTTTCACAGATTTTTTATTCGTTTCACGTAATTTAAGGGCCACTCACAAGACCTTTTGCACAGGGTCATGATTTCTCATCCTATTTTCTGGGAAACTTTCACCTGCTACAGTCACCCAGGCAATTTTTTTTCAATGCCTAATATCAAAACAACCGCAATGTAGATTAGAAAATTTTTAAATTTCCATTGTTTTCAGTATTTCCCAAAGAGGAAAGGCTGCACAATATGAGGATACTTCCTGCACCCTTTTTGGAACCTAGAAGCAGAGAAAAAATTATTTGCAAAATGCCACCCCTAAACCAGGCATGGGCCACGTCAGTAAATGGTGATGAGACTGGATAGGCAGCGCGAGCTGCTTAAGTCTTCAGTGTGCATGCCAAATATTCAGGAGCAGGAATATTGTCAATGTAATATTAAAGGTACATTCCTATTATTGTACTAAATCCTTTAATTTCCCGGTGAGCTAGATTAGTCGGTCTTTCCTTATACACAAACCTCACACTTACTGCCCCTGGGCCATTGCTCTCACTGAAAATCCTTGCCCACAGCTCCATATGTTCTTAAATGTCTAATTCTTTTAAGGTTCAGATCAACTGCATTTTACTATGCAAAGTCTTTGCTGTTGCCTTAATTTAAAGTATTTCTTCCCTGCTGACTCCCAAAATAATTATTTGCACCTTTTGGTGGTACATTACATTCTACCATATATTGTTTATTTATAGGTGAGAAACCCTATAACAAATAGGTTAAAAGTCTGAACTCCAAATGCAAATCCCAGCCCTGCCACTTATGAGCTGTGTAACCCTGGGCAAGTTAATTAACCCTTCTCTTCTTCCATTTCTTCTTCAGTAATGTGGGAAAATAATATTACCTGTCTCCTGAGTCCTGAGTGTGAAATGGGTTAGGATATATCAAAGACCATGTCATGGCCACATTTGTGTCTCCACATCCTGATGGGCACTGGGTCTTACATAGAACTATTTGCTCAGACTAATGACTCAATTTGGAACATACTGATTTCTGGAAATTATAAGTTTAATTTAAAATATTTTAAAATTTTGATTTCTTTGTAAATTTCCTGATGAACCTTAGTAAAAATATGGCACAAGATACAATTATTACACATAAAATATAGAGAATCATCAAATTACTAATACCTAAAATATATGGACTTATTCAATTTTGAACAGAATTTTTTTTTTTCAATTTAAGGGCTAATATTGTTCTCTAGTTTCAAAATAGGCCAGTTTATTTGTAACTAATTTGAAAGTAATCTTTTGTGGATAGGAATCAAGTGAAATCTTGGTACCCCAAGAAAAGAAGGGAAGCATTTGTGCCCATGTTATTTCCACAACTCAAACATCCGCACAAATTTCAACAGCAAACAACAAAATCTTCTTTGCTTTAAAATGTAGACTAATTATTTACTTTGCTTACTGTCATTCATTTTACTTTTTTGCTGATTCCGCTTTGGTTTCTGTTTAGGGCCTGAAGGGGCTCATTTTGAACATTCAGTGGAGACTCCACTTGTCAGAGCAGACCCATTTCAAGACCTGCGGTAAGCATGTTGTTCAGGCAGAAACAAATCTTCTAACAGAAGACATTTGGATATGTGCTGTAATAACATTTTATAAGCTATTACCAGATTGTTTTCATATTTCATTGGTAGTCTTGATTTTCTTTCCTTTCCTTTTGTGACTTGCCACTGCTTATTAAAGCCTAAAGGGGGTCCAAAAGTCCTACTGATTCTATATATTCATTATGTCTGAAATCCATACTTCATCCATCCCCACTGCTTTAGCTCAGGTCTCTGTACTATTCCAGTAGCCGACCTCTGTCTCCAGTTTCTGCCCAGTAATCTGCCCTTCACACTGGTATCAGAACAACTGTGCTCACTGTAGACTGTTTAAATGCTTCCCCATCACCCACAGGGAGATGCACAGTCCTCCACGTGGCGCTCACGTCCCCTCGTGCGGGATGTGGGCTCTGCCTGGCTTTCCAGCCACCCCCTCCCTTCCACCTGCCCAGACTTGAGCAGCTACCATACTCATCACCCCATACTTCTGTACAAGCTGTTACACCTGAACTAGAATGCCTCTCCTTCCCCCGGAGACCTCAGGAATGTTTGCTTATCGCTTGAGTTTTAAGTCAGATGCCCTAGGTTTACGATTTGTGTATTTCACAAACCCTTCATTCTCCCCTGAAAAGTGTCAACATAAGTTTCCCTGAAAATGTTTGCAATTTTTAAGATCAAGCATGTATGCATTCCTGTTACACTCTCCATCTCTGCCCCATCTCCAAACACAACACTGTTGACTGAGCTTTTTTACCTTTTTGTGTCCTACATGGCATCTCGACATGTACAAAAGGCATTCTTGAAAAAAATTAATTTCTTAGAAAGTGTGTGTTCTATTAACAGATAAAGTGTTAGTGTTATAAAACCAAGTGCATGATAAAGCCATATTAGCAAAAATGCTGGAAAACGGGCATAGCTCTTTACATAATGTGCTGAGTATACAAAATCTCCCAGTTGCAGATACAAATGTTTATTTCTAAGCAGTCTGTGCATGCCTTTATGTGTTTCCTTTTATCGAATTTCACTTAGGGCTGCAGCTATTTTTTCCAGTAGCATTTTCATATTTTATTTTAAAACACTGAACAATATTTTCTATTGAAACAATGGGTCTCAAAGTCTAAGATATCACTTAAAATCACATTTAGTATTTGAACTTGAAATATATGCAGGACAATTAATATATTCTAATCAATTATGATTAGAATATATCATATATATATTCTAATCATATATGAAGTATATGCAGGACAATTAATATATTCTAATCAATTATGATAATTAATATATTCTTATCAATTATGATAATAAGGGAAACAAAGTATTTGGAGTCAGAACTTTTGATATGAATGCCAGCTTTATGCATATCAGTCTGGTGACCTTGGTAAAATTCACCTTTTCCAGATTATTTTCTCTCATATATAAAATGTTGACAGTAATACTGAGCTCCAAGTATTCTAGGAAAGATTTAATAAGATAGCATGTTACAAGCATTTTGTAAAATGAAAAGTCAAATACAAATAATCATTTTTATTAGCATTATTATACCAAATAGATATTTGTACCACAAACAATAGAAGGTAGGAAATTCAGCATTTCTCCTATAGTTAATGTCTAATTAAATATTAATCAAAAGCAAACAGAAGTTCAATTTATCTTACCTACTTAGAGAACATTTGTAGCATAAAAATAAATTGTAGCTATAATTAAATTATAACAATGTTCATTAATTTTGATAAAGGATCATAAGATTAATATTATAGAATTATTGTAGTTAGGGAAGAAGAACATTTTACTTTACTGCAGTAGAAAAATGATGCCATAACTTTTAAAATAATCTCATTAAAACCCTTTTGAAATTGTAAAATAATACAAATTGTAAAGATGCCAAGCCACTTTTTAAAGTGAACATTAATGTTTTAAAATACATAGATCTTGAAATTAAATAATTCATCTTATGTTGCCCCATTAAACATAAATCTGCTAGCTTATACGGCAGGCTGTTACTACAAAAGAAATGGCAAGGGATTATTCTCTTGCTTGCCAAAAGGAGGATTATGTAACTCACGTGTTACTTCCAAAGGGACTTAGAAATTAATGAAATTTTAAGGAATTATTTGAGGAGTATGGCAAGTATAGGAGGCCTGAACTAACATTTTTTGAGTGTCTTCAACTGCAGGGACTGTTCTTGGTGTTTTCGTCATCAACTCAAAGTTAAAAGGTAGATATTTTTATTCCTCTTTTATAAAGGCCATCTAGAAAGTCGTATGTTCTAAGTCACAAAGCTAAAGATGCATCTGACACAGAATTCGAATTTAGCTTTGACTCCAAACCCCATGTAAATCCTGTTCACTATCTCTACCACCTAAGTGGAGCCTCCAGTGATTAACTCTTTAATTTACTACCACACTCCACTGATTGGTTTTATTATATTCATTTTTTCTTCTCTATGTTCTAACTATAAACTGTGTTTCACTTTTTTATTTCTGGGTCCAAGCCTGAGTATGGTGAAAAAATATTCTAGAGTATCCGAATTGACCTCTGAAAACATTTAATGTGGATTTTGTAGGGTTAATATCAAGATGGATTTCTAAATATATCCCTGGAATATACATATTTAAATATTACAGTCTAAACTTTGATATTATCTCAAATGGTTGTCCTATAAGGATATCTAAGATTTAAAGATTTCTTTAAAAATGGATACATATTCTAAGCTGGATTTAACATTTCTAATGGCAAAATCATTCCCAAGAAAAATCTCTGAACTCTGACATACTACCTGAAGGGTACCTTTCATTCATACATGATATAATTTTTTTTTTAATTCAGCAAGAAAAAATAAACATAAAAAAGAACAAACAAAAAATTCAGCAAAAATATAATGATGTGTTTATGTGCCATACTCTATGGTAGATACCGTGTATGCAGTGATAAGATGCATGGTCTCTGACCTTAATGAGTTTACAGTCTATTGAGAAAGGAAGCATGTAAACAAATTAGAACAACATAATAAGTTAATTGCTATGATGAAAGTAAAAATTCTGGTGAGGAATAGGAGAAAAGAGCATAAAGGCATCCTAGGGTGATCAGGGCTGGCATCACAGGGAAGGAAGCATTTGTCCTGAGACTGGAAAAATAAGTAGAACTGAATATGGCAGAGTAAACCATAAATCATCTGCAACACACAGGGATATGATGCAGAGTAAATAAGTTATTTGTAAATTGCTGGCAACAGGGCCTAGCACATAGTAACTAATATATGTGTGTCCATTGAATAAGTAAAGTGCACAGATATGGAAACCTTTGCTTCTGTTTCATAATACGTATAAAGACTGAAAATTATTTAATAAAAATCTGTCAATGTGAAGCTCACCACGAGAAGGTAATTCTCAGATCCAAGAAATAGAGGACGCTTGTGTTGAGAGCAGTGGGTGGGAACTAAAGCCAAATAGCTCACAGAAGAATGGGAATCCCAGAAAGACGGGGTTTAGTGCCCACTTAGGGTTGAGGTTCCAGCCAGTTTGGACGTGTTCTTGGTCTTGGTCCGCATTCTGGTGGTGTCTCTTCAGGATGTTACTCCAGTTAGGGTGTGGCCCAGCTGCATCACGTAATCCAGATTACTGGAATCCTTTATAAGCAGAGTGAAAGTCAGACAGAGAGAGAAGCCACAGGGAGCAGTCAGAGGCTGGAAGTCAAGGGAGCCTGGAGGCGAAATGAGAAGACACCACCCTGTGCATTGCCACATGATAGAAAAGCCAAGGAACCCCAAAGGTTGTCCACCAGCCAGAAGATACCGACCCCAAGAGGAAGCAAGCCTGAAAGCCTCTGAAACCATGAGCCAATCAATTCTTGTGTTTAGCCAACCCATAGTATTTGTTTTAGCAGCCAGGTAACTAAAGGCCTCGTGTGCATGAAATGCCTGGGCTATGACACAACATAAATCCTGGCTTCCCATAAAATATTTCAAAAAATCTGCCCAGAAGCCCAAAGATGCTGCTGGAAAAGTTACTATCTTGGACCAGAGGTGGGAAAAGTCACCCACAAGAAATAACGAACAGGTCATTGCCTGGCCAAGAGAGGAAAATTAAATCCATACTATCTCATGCTATAGGAAATCCAAGCTGGAAAATTAACTTTAAACCTGCACCAGGATCTGTGAAATTCATGGACAATAGAAAATGAGAAGCTATGTTGAAGAAATTATCCCATTATCCAAGGCATAAAGACACCTGTGGAAAACAACTGCTGCTAAAGATAAGATTACATTTCTAAGAGAAACTGAATAATGGGAAATTATGATGGACAAATAAATGAACTGGCATGAAGGAAAATCAACAGCCGCTACAAGTAGCCCCCTAAAACTATAAGTAGTGAACAAAGTGAAGAAATGTTTAAATCTGTATGAATAAAATGCTCAAAAAGGAAAAATAAAAAAGAATAGAAACATAGGGCAAAGAAAATAATATGGAAAATGGAATATTTGTAAATCAGAAACTATAAATGAGAGGTCAAATAATTAAAATAAAATCAATAGTGCCCAGATCAGATCTTGGTTTCTAATACCTTTCTTGAATGAAAAGGAACCAGGGCTCCTTGTAGAAATGGCTGATTTGGCAGGGAATATACAAAATGAGACTGGAGCATCTTGTAGGGCCAAAAAATAAGGAAGTGCTCAGAAAAACACACAATCTGAGGATGTGGACGAGAAACCCAGAGGCCAACTTCAAAGAGCTCCAGTGGCCAAAGCTGGAACAATTTGAGCAACCAAATAAATGACAAAGTATAAAGCGAATATCCATGAGTCCATATTGAATTAAATAAGTGATTGAATAAATAAATACACGGGTACAATAAACAAGTCTCCCATGCAGAATTCAATAATGCTTGTAGAGGCTCCCATCACAATGCGGTGGAGCTTACCTCCCTACTCCTCGTGTGGGGGATGCTCTTAGTGACTTGCTTCCAAGGAGCCGACTATGGAAAGGTGGAAATAGTAATTTTACAGTGGAGAAACCTGACAAACACTACCTTGGTCAGGTGACCAAGGTCAACATCAGTGATAAGTTGTGTCAACAGCAGTTACCCTAAACACATAGTGAAGCATTGCCACTAACAGTGGACTAATGTCATGGAGAAGACACTTCACCTCAGAGATCTTTCTTCCCCCAAACTGATAAGCTGAGTTCACTCATGAGAAAACCATCACACAATCCCAAATTAAGGAGCATTCTACAAAACAGCTGACCAGCACTCCTCAAAACTGTCAAGGTCATTGATAACAAGGAAGGTCTGAGAAATGGTCACAAAGCAGAGAAGCCTAAGGAGATGTGATGCCTGTGTGAATTATGGGATCCTGGCACAGAAAAGGGACATCATGAAAAACTAGTGAAATCGGAATAAACCATGGAGTTAAGTTAGTAGTCACGTACCAGTATTAGTTCCCTAATTGTGGCAGATGTACCATGGTCATTAAGATGTTAACTCCAGGGGAAACTGGGTATGTGGTATGCAGGAGCTTTCTGTGTTATATTTGCAACTTTCTGCAAACATAACACTATTCTGGAATTAAAAGTTTATTAAAAATCAAGGTAAATAAATCAGTGGATAAGTTAAATAGTAAACTATGTACTTTCAAAGAATTGGCAAAGTGGATGTTTGATCTGAACGAATCACTCAAATTGCTGAAAAAGATAAAAAGATGGAAAATATCAAAGAAGTTAAGAGCATTAAGAGCTCATTTATTTCCCTACACATGATTCTTCTACCCTTTTTTATTTGAGCCTATAAGTAGCACTATACTCATTAAATATAGATCTCAGAGACTTAAATCTTCAGACTGCACATATGACAGTTGAGCCCTGATTCTCAGCAGAGTTGTGCCCAACACCTTCTCACCCAGGACAGTGAACAAAATTGCTGATGATGGGCAACCCCCATCCCAAAACCAGAAAGCCTCTACAACTGCAAGCAAAAAAGTTCCTTCCATCCACCGTGTAAGAGCTAAGGCCCCTCTCAATCTAAAACAGAGTGGGCATCACCATCCCAAAATCCTCCAGGGTGAGGAATGAACAAACTAAAGGGGGAAATGCAACCATGGACAAAGTAAATTTATTAATATTGTACTAATGGAAGAGCATGTAACATTGATATAAAGATAGTGGTTACTAGAGTTTCTGAAGGGAGGGGGAAGGATTAATAGGTGGAACACAGGGTATTTTTTTTTAATTAATTATTTTTTTATCTTTAAAGAAGCTTTAGATTACTTAAATGTTACATAAAAAAAAATAGAGCATTCCCATATGCCCCACTCCCTCCCCCTCCCATACTTTCCCACATTAACAACATCCTTCATTAGTGTGGTACATTTGTTACAATTGATAAATACATAGTGAAGCATTGCCACTAACAGTGGACTATAATTTACATTATATATATTTGAACACAGGACATTTGGAAATAAGTGTAAACCACAAAGTAAACTATAAACCTTGCTTAGTAGCAATGCTTCACTATTTATTCATCAATTGTAACGAATGTACCACTATTTTAAGATGTTGTTAATAGGGAAAGAGCAGGTGGGATATATGGGAATCCTTTATACTTTCGATGTAACTTTTCTGTAATCTAACACCTCTTTAAAAATAAAGCTTATTATAGGAAAATAACAATTATGATAGTGTGTGACTTTAATAACGTAGGCATAAGTACTGAAAAATAGAAAGTGAAATCTGTCAGAATTACAGTGAAAAAGGGTAAATCCACAGTCATAGTTGGAGAATTTGATTCTTTGAACTTGACAGTTCAAGCAACACAAATATTAGAAAAGATACAGAAAAGAATTATACAATTAATGAGCCAGAACTAATCACATATATAAAACCCTACAGAAAATGGAAAGAAAGCATGCATTAATTTTCAAGCACACAAAAAGTATTCACAAAAAACTGGCCAGATACTAAGCTAAAAAAATAAAATCCTACAACTTCCAAATTCTATAGTCAATTCCAAAAATCAGTCATAGAGATCACAGTCTGTGACCAAAGTTAAAAATTCCAAAACAATTAATACCAAGTGCCAACTGGCAACATGTTCAGAAAAAGACCTTGAATAAAAGGGGGAAATGGTAAAGAGAAATGAGTTCACATGGCTAAGAGACTTCAAAGAGAGTCGGGAGGTCATCCCAGAGGTAATACTTATGCATACCTCAGTAGGATCTCATAGAACACCTAAGTGGATATCACCCCACACTGAGGGACCCC
>JAQZBX010051046.1:0-19486 GCA_029593785.1 Cabassous unicinctus | reverse complement strand
AAAAAAAAAAAAAAAACTCCACAAAATCCTCTGTGTTTAGAAATGACTTCTGGTTTTCCCTTCCCACTGGTCCGTGGTAATCTCTAACTTACTCTCTCCTTGGGTTGTGTATTTTAGATATTTCATGTACATAGAATTATACAATATTTTTACATTTCATTTGGCTTATTTCACACAAAATAATGTTTAAAATGTTCATCCATGTTTTAGCATGTTTCACAAGTACATTCATTTTTATAGCTGAATAATATTTTATTATATATATATATATATATAAGTATATACCACATCTAAGTTATCCATTCATTTGTTGAACTGTAAATTGTTTGATTGCTTCTGCCTTAAGTTCCTGCTTTCAATTATTTTGGGTATATAACATGGAGCAAAATTATTGGGTCATATGGTATGTCCGTGTTTATATTTTTGAGGAATTGCCAAATTTTTCTCCATAGCAGCTGCACCATTTTACATTTCCACCAAGAATATCCAAAGGTTCCAATTTTCCTGCATCATCAACACTTCATATATTAGGTTTTATTTAAATAATTGTCATCACAATGGGTGTGATGTGTTATTTCATTATGGTTTTGATTTGCATTTTCCTGATGGCTAATGATATTCAGCATATTTCGTATGCTCACTGGCACATAAATATATCTTCTTTAAAGAAATGTCTACTCACATCCTTTGCCCAATTTTAAAATCGATTTGTAGCAGTTATTTATATATTCTAAACATAAAACTTTATCAGATATAAAATATGCTATTGTGTTCTCGTAATCTGCAGGTTATTTTTTTCAATTTCTTGATAATCTTTTGATACACAAAAATTTCAATTTTGATGAAACCCATTTTATCTATTTATACTTAAATGTTCATGCTTTTGCTGTCCTGTCTAAGAAATCATTGCAATATCAAATATCATGAATGTTTCCCCCTATGTTTTCTTCTAATAGTTTCATGTCTTTAGCTCTTATATTCAAGTCTTTGATCAACTTTGAGTTTATTTTTGTATATGTAGTTAGGTTATGATCCAAATTCATTTTTTCACATGGGGAGATTAAGTTTTCCCAGTAACCTTTGATAAGAGACTATTCTTCCCTCTTTTAGTGTATTTAAGATATTTTTCAAAAATCAATTCAATATACATTTGTGGGTATGTTTCTGGACAGTAAATTCTATTCCATTGATTTTTCTGTCTATCCTTATGACAATAACACAGTTACTGTGACTTTGTAGTAAGTTTTGACACTTAGATATCTTCAAATAAAGATAAGCAAAAGAAGCTAATATAAAGATGGAAAAAGATATACCATTCAAAACAAAACTAAAGAAAGCTGATGTAGTAACCTTATCAGAATTTGCAGACTATAAAGCAACAACATTTCTTGAGATAAAGAGGAAACTTTCATAATGTCAAATGTGCCATTCCACCACATAGATCACAAAATTAATTCCCTTTGCACACAATAGTATAGTTCAAGTTATATGTGTCTTGACTTGTCAGGCTTAAAAGAAGAATGCGGTACAGCAAAACCATAGCAGGGTACTTTAGTTCAAAAATTAAAGGAATATGCACATTATGGAGTAGGAAGTTTCAGGATTATGTCTCTCCATGAAAGCAACTATTAAACAGGCAGGAACTGTGTGAAAGAATTATTTCAAAACTCCACAGTCAGGTAGAAAGCTGCACACCATCGACAAATGTGCAGGTAGGAGAAGCTATTAAATTACAGTGAAGATAGCAAATTTCTCTCTGTGTGTGGTAGTTACAGGCACCCATTCCCCACTCTTAGCCCTGGCCCCTGGTTAGATCCCTGCTTCAAGAAAAGTATGCAAAATTCAGCTTCCCCAGGATCTGGGTGGGGGCATGGCTGACAGCTGATCACAGCCTTAGAATAGTGACTTTGAAACACTGGGGGTCCAGTTCTGAGGGGGATATTGTCCCAATCGTTCCTGGAAAAAGTGCCTCAGGAGACTTTTAGAAGCTTTGCTTTCTCAGAGCTGTGGGAACTGTTGACATCTTCATTTGAACATTAAGTCAGGAATGTATGGCATTGGAAATCCATGGAAGAATCTCTTGAAGTCCTTCCTCCATGGGTCAGTTTGGAGTGGATCTGTGCCCCTTTCTATGGTCCATTATTTTATTCTGACTGGGAAAGACTAACTTAGGAAACTTTTATCCAACCAGCCAAATTTCCTAGAATTTGCCCTCCAAGAGTAAGAAGCTTGAGATGACAGCAAAGCAGGCTAAGAACTTATCAAGGCAGAGAGCATGGGGCAAATTATTATCTGCTTTAAACACCTAAAAGAAGAAGTTCTCCTCCTGGGATAAGGATGAGTCATTCAAACTCCTGAGTTACCTCCTGAAAGCCTCCTTGTTGCTCAAATGTGGCCTCTCTCTAAGCCAAACTCAAGATACAAAGTCACTACAATCTCCTCAGTGTGGGACATTACTTCCTGGTATAAGCCTCACTGGCAACAAGGGATTATTACCAAGTACCAACTAGCAATGCATTTGGAAAAAAGACCTTGACCAAAACAGGGAAATATTAAATACAAATGAGTTTTTATGGCTAAGAGATTTCACAGTGAGTTGTGAGGTCATTCCAGAGGATATACTTACATACATCTCAGGAGGATATCACTGATTGCCAAAGTAAACAGTGCCTCAAATAGAGGGGCTCTTGTGGGCTCAAGAGTCATCTAGACATAGACAGTGAAGTCAAGCTCAGGATCTTGGGACCCTGTAAGTTGGCCTTACCTTTGGAATATATAACATAACTCCCAATGTTATGTCCCAATCCAATTGAGACTCATTTATAATTTTCCTACCCTTGATTCTTGTGCCCCTTTTTATTTGAACCTATATTTATCATTTTACCCAATGACTTAAATATCCTGGCTGTTCATATGCAAGTTGAACCCTGAATCTCAGCATGGTTGTAGCCAACTCCTACATTTTAGTTCATTGGATTCACCTAGGACAATTAACAAAAGATTGATGATGTACAACACCCATCAAAAAAAAAAAAAAAAAGATTATCTACAATTCCAAGCAAAAAATTCCATTTTCTCTTCCCCATTGGCTTGAAGATCCTTATCAAATGGAAGCAGAGTGGGCACTGTTCCAAAATCCTCAAGATTGAGGAATGAGCAAACATAAGGGGAAATGCAACTATGAAATAAAGTAGACTTATTACTCTAATAATGGAAGAACTTGTAGCATGGCTATAAAGGAAGTGGTCACCAGAATTTCTGAGGGGAGGGAGTGTGAAGAATAGCTGTAAAATGACACATTTTTGGGACATTGGAATTGTTCTGCCTGATATTGCAATGATGGATATAGGCCATTACACATTTTGCCAAAACCTATAAAATGGTGTGGTGCAAAGTGTAAATCATAATTTAAACTATAGGCTATGGTTATTAGCAAGGCTTCAATATATGCTCATCAATTGCAACAAAAGTACCATACTAATGAAAGGTGTTGTTAATGGGGAAGTGTGGGAGGGTGAGAGGGTGGGGTATATTGGAATCCCCTATAATTTCAATGTAATATCTCTGTAATCTGAAACATCATTATAAATAAAGTTTAAAAACATTTAGGAATTAACTAGTAACTATTTTGTGATCCATTTATTTATTATGTCCTTCCTACGTCTTCAACCTAAAACAATTTCTGTTTTTACAAAGAGACTTGCTCAAATAAATTAATTGAACCCTTCCATAATAGCATAAAATTGAAAAATAAAACTGAACGGGGTAAATGAATAAAGAAAAACAAAGGATTGACAGAAACAATAAGTCTAATTTAGTAGATCTCTGTGGAAGGCAGGTGAAGCCCACCAGTAGTTTGAGCTGATGTAGATTTCCTATATGTAGATAACAGGTTGTCAATTTGCTTTGTTTTTAATTTGTAAATATATATTAGGTATGTACTCTTGCGTGTATAATATATTCCATAATATATTCCATAATAAGAGCTAAAATCATCTTAAGAGTGTCAAGGACACAATAAAAACTCAACTTAGATTATAGAAAAGCAGACCAGAAATCAACAATTAATGTGAAAATTCACAGCAATGGATATTCCAATGTCTAAAAAACGTATGAAGAAATTATCAATTCCATAACTCATCCATAGATAAAAACATGTTGTTTTATTCCCATCAGAATGATGATAAATATAATGTCATGCTTGTGACATACAAAACAAAAATAATAGATGAAACATAATTATAGATGTGAGAAAGTAAGTATGAACAATTTCTGCTGTAAGCACATGCCAAATAAAAAAAATATGCATATCATATGCATAGCTTTATATATGAAAACAATCATTATTCAGACAGAAAACTCCAGGTGAGTATCTCTGCAATTCAGAAGATAAGTGGAGAAACTTGCAAAGTGCTTGGGTTTATTACTGGACTGCTGTCTGTGCCATCAGAAGCAGGATAGAGCAGTTTCTTAGCATTAAATATGAATATCAAAGCCATACAAAAGATAGATGACTGGGGCAAGAGCCTTGGAAGGAAATCAGAGGATTCAATTGGCTTCTGCCTTATTTAAAAGGAATAATGAATTTATTAAAGCTGCTGTCTCTAGTTAAACTTTTAACAGAAGGCTTGTGTTTGGGGAAGTAGAGGGCAAAGGGCTCAGTATCACTGCTAGAAAATGAGCCAATATGTCTCTTGGCTCTGTGGATTTAACATATTTCCATTATCCCTATAGGGAACAAGATTCAAGTTATGAATCAAAGGAACTGGTTTTCAACTGGAATTCCAATAGTCTACTTAGAGAAATCTATGTAGCTACTGGACAGAAAGGGTAAGTATAGATGGTGAGAATTGGAGATTTACATGTGGTTTATGTGCAGGAGGGTGTGTGTGTGTGTATGTATGCATGTGTGTGTGAAAGAGAGATTGTGAAGTGAGTTGTAGGTATATAATGGGGCTACAGGACCAAGCACAACAGAAACTTTCAGCAAATGACTGCTTTATTACTTACATAGCACAATGGAGCCAATAGAATAGGAGAAGAGATCCTATTGTGGCCTGTTTCCAGGGGAAGTCCTCTGTTCACAACTGGGTCAGTGGATAGGAGGTCTGCATGCTCCACTTCCTGTTGGACTGGAGAGACAGACATGTGCTGCTCAGAGGCAGGGTATTTATACATCTAAGGGGGAGTACGCCCTGCCACTGAGTGTTCCTGCTCTGATAAGCAGCTAGAACTGCTTGTTCTGGATTTCAGGTTGCTCCATTAGAACTAACATGCTGCAGAATGGAAACACTGAAAAACCTGCAAACAGTAGAGAAGAATGAGGTTGGTAGGTGAGGGCTGGTAGATGAAAGCTATGATGTCCATGACTTCATCAGCAAAGATCCATGGGAAGGAAACCTATAAACAAGATTATAAAGCACGTGGTTAAGACAAATGACAAGAAAAATAAGCCAAAACTATTAGGTTTTGAACCAGATGAGCCTTAGGAAAAAATACACTTATGCACATATGTGCACATGCATGTGATAATATACATACACTTTATATTTAGTAAAATGGAGGCATATTTTTGCATTAAAACATCAATAAATTATGAAGCAAATCAGGTCAGATGGACAAAAGTGTATATAAAATAAACCAAAACAGAAGTCCTGGAAAAATATAGTCAAAGGAATTATTTTTTTTAAAAAAATGAATGTGTTATAGACTCTTTTGAAAGGAAAATTTAGGCAATTAGAAAATCAGAAAGAACTTTTCCCAGTACATATAATAGATAAGAAGATAAGAAATATGCAATGTTAAGAGATTTGGAGAATGACAAGAGAATGTGGGTTATGGAATAATGCAGCTACGGCTTTTGAGGTCTTTAATAAAGTACACAGAGACTTAAATGGTAGAGATTTTTAGAAAACATTTTTGCAAAATTTTAATACTTTGAATATTGAAATGGATATAAATATCTGTTCTTAAAATATTTTATGATTAAGAATTATAATGTTATATTGAACATTTATGGAATTTAAATACTTAACACTTTTTTAGAAGCTACTTAGATTCCATAAATGTTACACAAAAAATATAGGGATTCCCATATGCCCCACCTCCCACACTTCACACAACTTCCCACATAAACTTTCTTCATTAGTGTGTCACATTCATTGTAATTGATAAACACATCATGGGGCTTTACCATTAAGCATGTACCATAGTTCACATTGTAGTCTACACTCTCTCCCACATAGTTCTGCAAGTTATGTGATGATATAAATTGGCCTATATCTGTCATTGCAATGTCACTCAAGATGATTCCCAAGACTCAAAAAAGCCACTGTATTACCATTGTTTTTCCCTCTCCCTATCCCCAGAGCCTCCAGTGACCACTGGCTCCACATCAATGTTGTAATTTCTTCCATTGCTAGAATCACAATATTTCTATAGTAGAATACCAGTAAGTCCATTCTAGTCCATATCTCTTCCCCCAATCCTGAGGATTCTGAGATGGTGATGTCCACTCTACCTCCAATTGAATTTGGGCTTACATCCCATGATAAAGATGGATGGGACTATCCTGCCTGCAAGAGCAGACTCTCTCTGTTCCCTGGGGCAGCTGTTGTCCATCATCATCTCCCCACCAGTTGTCCTGGGTGAGTCCAATGAGCTGTAGAGTAAGTGTTGCAGCTCTGCTGAGGTTCCAGGCCCAGCTGCAACATGGACAGCCCAAAGGCTCAAGTCTCTGGATGCAGACCTACAATCTCCAGCACCAAATTTAGGTTTAAATAGAAGGAACAGTTGAGCCATGTGCAGGGAAGACATAATTGAGTCTAACTCTGTTACTGTCAGGAACACGAAATCCAAAGTAGGGTCCATGGGGAAGGCATGAAACTCCAGAGCTGTTTGCACTGACCATAGTAACTGGGTATCTCCAGCACCCTCAAGAGCCCCACTCTTTGGCATGGTGTCCACTTTGGAAGTCTATGAGAGGCTGCTGAGATGTGAATAAGCAGCAGTCAGGAAGACCTCCTGACTCACTTTGAAGTCTCTTAGCCTTATAAACTCATTTGTCTTTCCCTTTCCCCCCTTTAATTCGAGGTCTTTTTCCAGTTGCATTGCTAGTTGGTGCTTGGTAGCAATCCTTCGGTGCCAGGGAGGTTCAACCCTGGGAGTCATGTCCCATGTTGGGGGGAAGGTAATGCATTCATATGCTGAGTTTGGCTTAGAGAGAGGCCACATCCAAGCAACAAGGAGGCTCTCAGGAGGCAACCCTTAGGCACGCCATAACAATTGCCTAAGTTTCACTTTCAAGAGCAAAGACTCATAAGCCTAGTCATCAATATCAAGGGCCCATCAGTGGATCACCCTCCTTCACCAGTCACTGCCCCTGCACTTGAAGGACTGTTGCTGCTCCCTTAGAAAATGTGGCAAAGCTCTCCAGGATGGGAATTCAGTATTCTTTCATTTATTGTGAGTCTCCACCCACCATGACAATGCCCCATGAACATTTGAACATTTTTATATACCTTATATGTATGCTCAGGTGAACTTCCTCCCATGCATCCCTCCTTCCCTGACACCCCACACCAATGATCCTCCCCCACACCAGTTGTAACCCTTCTGTGATACAATGCTTCTTCAAAGATGGGTCATTTACAATAGCCAAATACAATTAATAGGAAAATGAAATAATAATGACAAGATTAAATATAAGAGATAATATGCATAAAAATTAAAAAAACTAAAAATTAAATTAAATTAAATTTGGGATATTAAAAATGAAAAATATTTTTAAAAAATTATTTTACATTTTGCCTTTCATCACTGCAATATCTGGTGTCCTGTCTGTACTGTGGCACCTTCCCTCACTCATTCCCCAGTTTCTCACTATTTTTCATTTGGTGTTCAAGAAGTTTTAGGTCACAGCAAAGTCACACAAGAATACAGGAGACTCTCATATACCCAACATCCTCCCCCTTTCCTCCCACCCATATCAATACCTTTTTACATGTGGATGGTAGCTTTGCTATGACTAATATACAAACAGTGAAACATAGCTACTAATCATTATCAATGGTTTACACTATGGTTTACACTTTAGACCATACACTTTTACAAAATTTGATGATATTTACCATGTCCTGTGTCCATCATTGTGAAATCATGCAGAACAATTCCACTGACCACTAAATATCCCCTCTTCCATCCATTTTATTACTCCTTCCCATCCCCCTGGGGCCCATGGCAACCACCTGGTTTGACTAGCTGGATGACAAGACTCATAGTTACATGCAACAAGACTGAGGTCTTGATGCACTGGTCTGTCATCCCCTTTTATGAACCGCCCTTGCTTTCAAGAGACTCCCACCTGTCTATTTCTGCACAAATCGGTTCTCCCAAGGATGGGAGTACAACTCCTTCCCACTCATTATGTGGGTCTCCACCTACTGATACAACACATTATGAAAAAATGATTACTCACACACTCCCTAGAAATCTGCTTCAGGTGCACCCTCTCCTGAATGTCCCCCCATCCAACACCCTAAACCAGTAACCCTTCCTTGTCATACTGCCATAAGAGCATTCCCAACTTTGTACTTTCAGCCACATATCCACAAATACCCAGGGTTCACCTGGTCCCTCTCCCAACCCTCCCCCCAGTACCCTGGACCTTCTAATCCATGCTTCCCAATATACTATCATGTCAACCCTGCACCACCAAACCCAATAATATCACTACCCCCCTGTCCTATCCCTTCAATACACAGCTTCACTCTTTCTCCTCACCATAGATTATGTGCATACGAATGATGGCTCACAATCTTCTTCTCTCTTTCTATTTCTTGTAAACTTATCTTCCAGACAATAGCTATCTGAGACATCTCAATTTCCTTACTTCATATCAGTGTAGTCATGTATTGTTCATTCTTCAATGCCTGCCTCGCTTCACTCAACATAATGTTCTCAAGATTCATCCATTTATCCAGTGTGCTAGCATTTTATTCCTTCTTACAGCTGAGTAATATTCCATTGTATGTATATATCACATTTTGTTTACCCATTCATCTGTTGATGGGCACCTGGGTTTATTCCTACTTTTGGCAATAGTGAATAATGCTGCTATGTACATTGGTGTGCATGTATCTGTTTCTGTCTCTGCTTTGAATTCTTCTCTGTATATACTCAGCAGTGGAATTGCTGGATCATATGGAAGTTCTATATTTAGTTTTTTGAGGAAGCCCCAAACTATTCTCCACATAGCTGGTCCATTCTCCAGTCCCACCAGCAGTGGATGGGGTTTCCTATTCCTCCACATCTTCTCCAACACTTATAGTCCACTGTTTTTCTGTTTTTTTTTTTTTAATAGCCAACATTCTAATGGGTGTAAGATGGTAGTTCGTAGTTTTGATTTGCATTTCCCTAATAGCCAGTGATGCTGAGCATCTTTTCATGTGCTTTTTAACCATTTGTATTTCTTCCTTAGACAAGTTTTTTCAGGTCACTTGCCCATTTTTTAAACAGGTTGTTTGTCTTTTTGTGTTTGAGGTAAAGGATTTCTTTATATATGCAGGGTACTAGTCTCCTATCAGATATATGGTTGCCAAACATTTTCTCCCATTGGGTACACTGCCTTTTTACTTTCTTGGTAACGTCCTTTGAGGTGCAAAACTTTTTAATTTTGAGGAGATCCCATTTATCTGTTTTTTCTTTTGCTGCTTGTGCTTTGGGTGTGTACTTCATGAAACCGTCTCTTATTACAAGGTCCTGTAGATGCTTTCCTACATTATCTTCCAAGGTCTTTATTGTCTTGGTTCTTAGATTTAGATCTTTGATCCATTCTGAGTTGATTTTTGTATAAGGTGTGAGATGGTTTTCCTTGCTCATGCATTTGCATATGGATATCCAGTTTTCCAAGCACCATTTGTTTAAGAGGCCATTGTTTCCCAACGGAGTGGGCTTGGTTGGCTTGTCAAATATCAGAAGACTGTATATGCGAGGATCTATATCAGAACTCTCAATTCAGTTCTATTGGTCAGTATGTTAAATCAACTCAAGAAAAAGCAGGAGTAAGAAGATTTGGGGGCACTTAAGCCATGTTTCATTTCAATATTTCTGTTTAGAAGATGGGAAGGTAGAAAACTTATTTGAAAATGATAGAAATAATTTTGAGCAGGGGTACTTTTCATCAAATATCAGGAAAGAGAGACAGGTGATAGAAAAATAGCAGTTTCTCTATCCTAAAGAAGTTCCTCAGGATAATGGACAATTTTCCTCATAGGGAGAAAATCAAAGTTCTCAATTTGATCAAAAGTCAATTAAATCTATCCTAGGAGTTTTGTGGTTTTCACTGACTTTAATGAATGTATTATTAAATTGGTGACATTAATTGATTTTTGTTCATGAAGATTTTAGCCCCAGTTCCTTAGGTTTTATGAATAAGTGAAATTTAAGTGCAAACTTTAAACAATCAAATAGTTTCTTGTGACATAGCAGAGTTGAATAATGTTTGCTTTTACACTAAACAAAATACCTAATTATTATTTTAGTTCAGTGACAATTTTGCTATAAGTGTTGTCATATCATTACAATATTTTAAGTATTAAACTATGAATCTAGAGTTATGTCTTCAAGATACTGAAGTAAGTTGTCATATCAGGGAAATGAGCTTGTCATTTTATTGTTTGACTCCAATGGTCAATAATGTGGAGACAAGTTCCATGGAAGGTAAATGTTGGAGTGAAAATGAGCCCAATGGCACCAAGGAGAGCTTCTTTTGCTCTTCAACCACTTAGAATTAATTGAGTACATTTTTATTCCCGCACTCCCATTACACTTTCCAACACAAAATGCTTCCTATAAGCAAATCGAGAATGCATTGTGTATGACAATTGCAACCTGATCCCAGGAGAAACCTGAAACTTGTTTTCAAAGTTTCTCTTTGATCTCACTCTTGCAAAAAAAGCCCTATAAGTTAATACTGGTCTTTAATTTTCAGAGTGCCGGGGTGAGCTGACATGGAAACCTTAGGGCTGCTTTCCTTAACAAGTTTTTCTCCTGAGATTCATGCTGCAGGTAAAAGTGCTTATAATTTCTTCCTTTTAATAACTTTTTATTTATTACATTGTTGCACTTTAACAAGTCCCTGGGCATGCCCAGTACTGGAGCTTAATAGAGAGGGAGGGCTTTCTTTCTACTTTTCAAGGTGGTAATTACCAGCTACAAGAGTTTGCTAAATAAGGAAAACAAAGATGCTGTTCAAGGTTTTTTAAAAATATGTGTGAGACAACTCAAAACTTTTCTCAGGCCCTATGCTATTAATTAGTCATTGTTTTAATTAACAAAAATGTTCATTGGGAAATAGAGTGATTCTTAAGGAAACCAAAATCCTACCTCTCAGGGGAATGTCTATGTGAAACTTGTCTGATCTGAACAAAACAATCACTCTGAATCCAAATATTGGTTACATTCTTATGCTTTTTTTTTTCTCAAACAAAAGTTCTTCATTGTCATTGTTTTTGATTTTTGTGTGTACGATAACTCACCATATTGAAATAGCAGAATACATTGGGCCCCCCATTAACAGACAGATTCATGAGAAAAGATACTAGTATTTACTGATCTAACCACATAGAAAATCTGTTTTGTTTTTACAATCTAATTGGAAGTATCATACTTCACTGCCCCTTTGCAAATCCTCTTCCTTGTCTTTAACTACAAACAAACAAACCAAGAAACAAACAACAACAACAAAACCAGAATGCAGAATGGTTACTAGATGCAGGCTGAAACACTTAAGTAACTGATTACTGATCATGATAGTTCTGGCATTTAAAAACTGGCCAAAGAGTTCACATTATGAAATGAATTATATGTGTTAAAAATTATTAGACAGTATATTATTTGGATAAGTCTATTTGAGCACTTAACAACTGAGGCACTTTCCAATCCACATTTGGAAAGGAGCTCCCACAGGACAAAGAACAGAGGAAGATTATATAGAGTAAATGTGAACATTTAAAAATATTTGGTTGGTTACTGCAAAATTCCTTTTTTCTTTTAAAAATTTATTGACATTAGGGGTTAGATATGACACTTAGTATACATAGGGCTTCCCTAGATTTTATTTATTCTTATACAATCATTCTGCCTCCATATGTTATATTTATCATATGTTACCTCGTAACACTTATAGACACAACACAAATGTTTCTTTGTGAATGTTGAAAACTTCATCTAGGGATTTCTTGTTTCCTTTCTTTTTTGTAGTTGTTCCCATCTTCATTTTTTCCTTATATTTTTCTAGTGAAAAAATTCTTCATATATATAGGCAGAATATGAAGGGAATACTTTTCATATTTAGATAGCTTTTGTCAATAAGGTTTCAATATTTTAAACTGGAATTTGACATCTTACATTTTCTTTATTTCATTTAGTATCATATTAGCAAATGTAGTTCTGCAAACTGCTTTCCATAATGACTTCCTTCATTTTGTTACTTAAAAAATGTGATACCATTCTCTCTTCCATATTGGTTGCTTGTCTCCCCCTGGTTGGTTACAGGGTATTTTTCACTCATTATCTTGAAATCAATATCATCAGTGCAAAGATTGCTAATATTTAAATAAAGCTATTCAAATTATTTCAGTTTTCCCTCTCCATTCCTGGGGAACTCTATGCCATTCATTACAGTTGTGTCTGAGAAGAAATTCCTCTTTCCATATGCATCCAATCTCAACTAGCTTTCCTAATCATTAAAATATTAATTAATGACAGTTCAAATTTTAATACCAATAAATGACCATGTTTTTAAAATCTTTTGTATATCCACTGTTTTTTGACTATTCTTATCTTTTATATTTTATTCCTTTTATGGCTTTAATTTTTACACTGAAATATTTGGTTTGAATGTAATTTATTATGGATTGAATGACAAACTACAGACTTCATTGTGTTCTCCCTTAGAATCTATGAGTGTCATGGAAAATATAGTTCATATCAAATGTGATAACAGTTATTTGGTGGTAGTTTTCTTCAGGACCATAAGTCAATTTAGGACTCACCATGAAAGACAGAAGATTGAAATTTGTAGTGGCCTTAGATAAGGGGAATGTGAGCGCATGTGCCAAGGTTCAAATATCAAAACTTCCCTTGTTTAAAAACATGCTGTATTTGTAAGATATGAAATTTTCATATACTGAAATTTGGCAATCCATACAATTGTTTTGTCTGTGAATTTTTCTATACCTGTAACATTTTTAATTAATTTTTTATAGCCCTATGATACCAAGCAAATTCAGGTTCTTTCCTCCTGATGCATCTTTAGAGCCAATTCCTGATACCCTAGGGTTTCAAAGAGAAAAAGAGTTTATTGGGTTGCAGAAACAAAGGAGCACAGTGGCCTAGTGGCACAAAACTGCCTCCTGGATCTTCAAATTCTAAAATGTTACAAGATTAGTGTGCAAATGAATAATTGTGGTGGATTTGTAAACAGATCCCTTCATAAATAAACATTAAGTGGCTGAAGAGGATGGGGTGGGTACCAAACCAGGGTGAATCAAAAAGTTATAATCATTATCAGAAACCAAGGTTTTGATAGGAAAATATAGAGTAGAAGTCAGTCACAAGGTTTTCTATATGGGCATTCAACAGGTGGGTAGAGTATTTCCCATAACAATAGTAAGCATACACAAAGGTGAGCCTAATCTATCAAAAAGGGTAAGGTCAATCTAGATTTATCACCTCAATATTAACTATGCCCAAGGGTAAGACTAAGCCTAGAGTAACCATAAACAGGGGAGAGACTTGTTTAGAATGACCATCAAAATAGCACGTCTAAGCAAATCCAGGAATATCAGCAACTTCAAATATTAATCTTTAGCTGTTATATAATATAAAGACATCAATATAGTTTTTGCAATAATAACTGTTAATTCTTAGCCCTTGGTTACACCTACAATACTAAATCTTTGGTGACATGGGCTGCCAATTAGCCTCACTTTTTAAAAAAACAAATAAATTTTATTGATACATATCAATAAAGCATAAATTCATCCAAAGTGTACAGTCAATGGTATTCAGTGTAATCACATATTTGTGCATTCACCACTTCAATCATACTTGGAGCACTTTCATTATTATAACAAAAAAATAAATAAAAAATCAACAACTCACTCTCTTTATGCTTCCCCTGCTGTACATATCTGCTATTCCTTTTCCTTCTCTCTAGTATATTTATATTTATATTTTGTATAAACAGTCATATATGCAATATCAACCATATTCATGTTTATATGAGGTTTTACTCTATTATACAGTCCCATGTTACAAGTTATAACTTTCCTTCTAATAATATACATGACCTTAGATTTTCCCTTTCAACCACTGTCTTACCCATTGTATTAGTCAAGGTGAACAACAGATATCTGTAAATAGTATGAGATTTTATAAAAGTCTCTCATGTGACTGTGGTGATGCACAATTCCAATTTCCATAGGCAGGCTGAAAACCAGGGCCTCTGATGAAAGTCCAACGAAAGTCCTTGATGAGTTTCTGGGAGACATTGGGTGTCCGAAGATGAGCTGGGAAATCCTCCCTGAATGCTGAAATCACTTCCCCTTTTAAGGTATTCAACTGATTGGATAAAGCATCACTCATTGCTGATGCCAATCTCCCTGGTTGATGTAGATAGAATCAGTCATCTATGAAGTAAACTCATTGATGGCTAGAGCCAAAAATATCCTTGTATTTCAATTAGCCCAGTGCTTGCTTGACCATAAAACTGGGCACAATTACCTGGCCAGGTTGACACATTAGGTTAACCATCGCACCAATATAATAGCTCTGCTAGTTACAAACATTATGTCTTTCAACATTTCTCTTAATATCCAAAGATATACAAACATTTTTTTGCCAATTCTGCACAAATAAACCCTCAGCTATACACTCTCTACCCTCCTTCTATTTACTGGTGACCTATATTCCAATGATTAACTCCATTATCTTGCCCAATATATCTAGTTCATAATAGTGCAATCATACAGTATATGTCCTTTTGTGTTGTCTTACTTCACTCACCATAAGGTCCTCCATGTTCATCAATGCTTTCATATGCTTCATGACTTCATTTCTTCTTACTGCTGTATATTTCATCATGTGTTTACACCACAATATGTCTATACATTCATCATTTGATGGACACCTGGGTTGTTTCCAACTTTTGGCAGCCATGAAAATACTACTATGAACATTGGTTTGCAGATGTCTGTTTGTGTCTCTGCTCTCAGTTCTTCTAGGTATATACCTAAGAATGGCATTTCCAGTTCACAGGGCAAGTCTTTTTTCTAATTCCTTATAAACTGCCAAACAGTCCTACACAGTGACTGTATCATTTTACCTTCCTACCAACAGTGAATAAGTGTTAATATCTATCCACATCCTCTCCAACATTGACAATTCTCGAACTTTTTAAATAGGAGCCTGTCTAGTAGGTGTGAAGTGATATCTCATTGAAGTTTTGATTTGCGTTTCACTAATTTCTACTGATATTGAACTTTTTTTTTTTCATGTGGTTCTTTGCCATTTGAATTTCTTCTTTGAACAATTGTCTTTTCAAGACTTTTACCAATTTTTAATAGGGTAGTTTGTCTTTTCACTGTTGAGTTTTATGATCTGATTTTATATCACTGATATTAAAAGTTTAACAGATATGTGATTGCCAATTTTTTTCTTCAATTGAGTTGAATATCTTCACAACTTTTTGACAAAGTCCTTTGAGGTGCAAAAGAGTTTAATTTTGAGGGGGTCCCATTTATCTATTTTTTTCTTTTGTTGCTTCTGCTTTGGGTATAAGGTTTAAGAAATTACTGTCTACCACAAGATCTTAAAGATGTTTTCCTTCATTTTCTACTAGGAGTTTTATGGCTTTACCTTTCATATTTAGGACTTGATCCAAGTTTATTTTTGTATCAGGTGTGAGATAGGGGTCCCCATTCTTTGTTTTGTATATGTTTTAAAATCAGTTCCATCAGTCAATGTTTCTGCATTTATGCCAATACCATGCTGTTTTAACCAGTGTAGCTTGGTAATATGCATTAAAGTCCAGAGGTGAGAGTCCTCCAACTTCAATCTTCTTTTGAATATCTTTTTGAATTTTTTGGATTCTTAGTCTTCCAAGTAAATTTGATAATTGGTTTTCCATTTCTACAAAAAAGGCTATTGGGATTTTTATTAGAATTGCGTTGAATCTGTAAATCAGTTTAGGTAGTGTATTAGTCAGTTAAAGGGATGATGATGCAAAGTACCAGGAATGTTTTGGCTTTTATAAAGGGTATTTGGGGCAGAAGCTTACAGTCACAAGGCTCTAAAGAGTCCAACTCAAGATGCCATAAGAGGTACTTTCTCAACCAAAGTCTGTTACCACAGATTGATGTAAGATGGTGAGTGACATCTACAAGGGATCAGCCTTCCTCTTTCCTCTTAAGGCTCCATGGTCTCAGCTTCCTCTGATCTCAGCTGTAGGCTGGCATAAGGCTTGTCTCTCCACAGGGCTCATTTCTTTCTTGGCTCAGCTGCTCTGTTCTCTTCAAAAACTCAACTGTATACAATCAGGCTCATTTCTCATCCCCAGGCTGTGTCTAATGAGATGTCTCTCTTCCTATATTTTCTCTGTGTGTCTACTTACGTGTGAAAGGTGGTTTTATCAGCCCAAGGGTGCTGGAACTCAATGCTGACTCACATTCTAGTGATGTGGTTGAATCAACCTAAGACAATCAGAGGGTATCATGCCCAGAGAAACAGACCAGTTTATAAACATAATGAATATCTCCTTTTTGGATTTCATAAATAATATCTAACTGCCACAGGTAGAATTGATATTTTAATGATAATTAGTCTTTCATTCCATGAACAAAGAATGCTCTTCCATTTACTTCAGTCTTCTTCAGTTTCTTTTAGCAATGTTTTGTAGTTTTCTGAATATAGGTCCTTTATATCCTTGGTAAGTTTATTCCTAAATATTTGCTTGTTTTAGTTGCCATTATAAATGGAATTTTTTTCTGATTTCCAATTCAGATTTCACATCAGTAGTGTATAAAATGCCATTGATTTTTATATATTAATCTTTTATTTTGCCATTTTGTTAATTCAGCTATTAGTAGCTTTTATGTGGATTTTTCATTAGTTTGTAGATATAGGATCATATCATCTGCAAAAAGTGGAAGTTTTAATTTTTCCTTTCCTATCGTGGCACTTTATTTCTTTATCTAGCCTAATTGCTCTAACTAGATTTCAAGCATAATATTGTATAACAATGGTGACAGTGGGCATCCTTGTCTTGTTCCTAATGTCAGTGGGAAAGCTTTCAGTCTTTCACCATTGAATAAAATGCTAGCTGTAGGTTATTCTTATATGCACTTTACCCTATTGATAAAGCTTCATTCTATTCTTTTGGGGTGTTTCTATCAAGAAACGGTGCTCTATATTGTCAAAAGCCTTTTCTGCATCAATCAGGAGGATCATTTGATATTTGTTCTTCAATATTTCAATGTGGTTTATTACAATAATTGACTTTCTTGGGTAGAATCACTCTTGTATATCAGGGATCACACCCACTTGATCTTGATGTATAATTCTTTTAATGTGCTTTTGGATTCTTTTTGCACATATTTTGTTGTGTATTTTTACATCTATATTCATAAGAGATATTGTTCTCTAGTTATATATTTAGTAGTATTTTTATCTGGTTTTGGTATTAGGATGATGTTGGTTTCATAGCATGAGTTTGGTAGGATTATATCCTGCTCAAGTTTTTGGAAGCACTTGAGCAAAATTAGTATTAGATTGTCTTTGAATGATTTTATAAATTCATGTGAGAATTTATAAATTTTATAAATTCATGTGAGAAGTCATCTGGTCCCAGGTTTTTCATTTTTTAAAAATACTTTTTTAGTTTTTTAAAGCAGATACTTAGATTACATAAATGTTACATTAAAAAATGGGTTTCCTTTAAACATTGCTCCCTACCCCTCCCACGTTTTCCCACATTAACAACATCCTTCATTAGTGTGGTACCTTTGTTCCAATTGATGAACAAATTTTGGAGCAATGCCACTTAGTAAGGATTATTGTTTACATTGTAGTTTACACTGTCTCCTGCACATTTTTTGTAACTTATTACAAGATATATAATGGCCTATATCTGTCCTTGCAATGTCGTTGAAGACAAGTCCCAAGTCCAAAAGTGCCTTGAAATTACACATATTTTTCCCTCTTTCTCCCCTCAGAACTTCTAGTGTCCGCTGCCACCATATCAATGAAAAAAAGTTTTTCCATTGCTAGAATCACAATAAGACTAGAGTTGAATAGCAGTAAGTGTACTCTAGTCCATCATTCATTCCCCAGCGCTAAGGATTCTGGGATGGTGATGTCCACTCTACCTCTAATTGATAGGGGGCTTAGATTCTATGGGTCCAATGGATGGGACTATCTTGTTTGCAGTTGCAGGCTCTGTCTGTGCCTTGGGATGATCATTGTCCATCATCATCTCCTTGTTAATTATCCTGGGTGAGTTCAATCAACTGGAGAATAGGTTTTGCAACTTTGTTGAGATTCAGGGCCCAACTGGTACATAGATTTAAGTCTTCTGGACATACACTTATCAACTCTAGTACTAACTATTCATTAAAAAAAAGGGGGACTGAGGAGCCATATTAGGGAAAACATAACTGAGACCAATTCTGTCACAATATGGAGCATAAATTCTAAAGTAGGGCCCACTGGCAGGGTGCCAAACCCCTGAGTTCTCTGTCCTGCCTATAGTGTCTGGATGTCTCCAGAGCTCTGAGGAATCCCACTATTTGAGGCAATATTTACCTTGGCATTTAATGTGATCCTTCTGAGATGTGCATTAGTGTAAACTCTGGAATGACCTCCCAATTCACTTTGAAGTCCCTTAGCCATATACATTAATTTGTCCATACTACTTCCACATTTTGGTCAAAGTTTTACAGCATTGGGAAGTTTTTGATGACCATTTAATATCTTCATTTGTGATTGGTTTGTTGAATTGTTTTATTTCTTCTAGTGTCAGTATAGGTGTTTCATGCATTATTAGGAATTTGTCTATCTCATCTATATTGTCTAGTTTTTTGGCATACAGTTATTCCTCGTTTACTCTTATGAGCTCTCATTTCTGTTGGGTCAGTGGTAATGCCTACCTCTCTTTTCTGATTTTATTTATTTGTATCTTCTCTCATTTTTTCTTTGTCAGTCTTGCTAAGGGTTCCTCTATTTTTTTTATCTTCTCAAAGAAACAACTTTTTGTTTTCTTGATTCTCTCTATTGTTTTTTTGTTGTTGTTATTGTTCTTGATTTCATTAATTTCTTCTCTGATCATTTCTGTTTATTCCTTTGGCTTGGTATGGGAATAGTTTTCTTTTTCCAGTAGCACCAAGTGTACAGTTAGATATTCAATTGTAGCTCTTTTTTTTTTTTT
>JAQZBX010051045.1:0-19487 GCA_029593785.1 Cabassous unicinctus | reverse complement strand
TGCCCTCACAAGGAGGCCTCAGGACGCGAACCCGGGCCTCCCATATGGTAAACGGGGGCTCTATCCACTGAGCCACACCCGCTTCCCGCTTTTTTTTTTTTAAGTAACAAAATAATGGACAAAAGGCAGCTCAACAAATTATGGAAACACTACTTTAAAAAATCCTGTCCAGGCACAATTTTCTCATTTAATCCTAAAATCAAACTCAATTGTTTTTCTAGTGTTCTGCAAGATGAATAAATGAGCACAGATTGGTTGAATGCCATGACCAAGGTCTCATTGGTAATGAAGGAAACGAAAAAAAAAAAAGCTTGATCATATTCACATCTCATAAAACTAAATCCCATATTCTTTTTTTAACCTTTAGCATTGATATATAGTAACTTCTTTGCTTCTACAAAAATATTACAATAGTATTGTTAACTATATTCTATAAATTACATTAGTTGTATTTTCCCATGTATTACCATATTCTTAACACTTTGTAATAGAGGAATGTTCTTGTATTTGTATTATTAACCACAATTCTCATCTACCACTGAAATCAATCTGTGAACAAGGAATGTTCTTTCATTTGTTTTTTCTTCTTTGATTTCTTTGAACAATATTTTGTAGTTTTCTGTGTATAAGTCCTTTGCATCACTGGATAATTTTTTCCCAGATGTATGATTCTTTTAGTTGCCATTGCAAATGAATTTTTTTCTTGATTTCCTCTTCATATTATTTATTACTAATGTATAGAAGCACTGCTAATTTTTGCATGTTGATCTTGTACCCTGCCATTTTGCTGAATTAGTTTATTAGCTCTGGTACCTTTGTTGTATTCTTTTATCAGGATTTTCATACATAGGATCCTGCCATCTGCAAATAGAGAAAGTTTGAAAAGTTTTGTTTCTTCCTTTCCAGTTTGGATGGCTTTTATTTCTTTTTCTTGCCGAATTGTTCTGGCAAGAGCTTCCAGAACAATGTTGGAATAGCAGTGGTGATAGCAGTCATCGTTGTTACTTCCCTATCTTACAGGGAAAACCTTCAGTCTTTCCACCTTGATTATGATGTTAGCTGTGGATTTTTCATATATCTTTTATCATGCTGACTAATGTTCCTTCTATTCTTAGATTTCTGAGTGTTTTTATCAAGGAGGGATGCCTTTTCTGTGTCGATTGAGATAATCATGTTTTTTTTTCCTTTCACTGTATTAATGTGGTGTATATTAATTGATTTTCTCATTTTGAACCACCCTTGCATACCTAGGATAAATCTTGATCATGTTGCACAATACTTTTAATGTCTTGCTGGATTCAGTTTGCTAGTATTTTATTGAGGATTTTTGTATCTATAGTCATAAGGGAAATTGGTCTGTAATTTTCTTTTTTTCCTTATTTATTTATGTATTTATTTAATTTTATTTGAGAAGTTTATCTTGCATACCACACAGGATTCCCATACATTACACTACTACCAACACCTTACATTGTTGTGACAAATTTGTTAGTAATACAACTGGTGAAAGAACATTGTCATAATATTATTGCTATCTATAGTCCACAGCTTATATTTGTTGTATTTCTCCCACTAACAATTCTATTATTAACACCATGTATTAGTATTGTATATTTGTTATAGTTTATGAGAGAACATTCTCAAATTTGTGCTGTTAACCACAGTTCATTATTCACCACGGAGTTCACAGTGCTATATTGGTCTCCTGCCTTGTCCAAGTCATCCAAAGTATACCCTCAGTGGCTCTTCATTTCATCAGAGTTGTGCTGTCATCACCTCAGTCCATTTCAGATTGTTTTCATTCCTCCCAAAGGAAAAATCCCATACCTCCTTAAACCCCCCCATATTGACCATTAGCATTGATATTTGATATATAGACCTTTGATCCATTTTGAGTTTAATTATTGTATATTGTGTGAGGCTTTGCCATTGCTACAAAAATATTACAATATTACTATTAACTATAGTCTATATGTTATATTAGTTGTATTTTTCCATGTATCTGCATATTCTTAAAATCTTGTAATAGAGGAACATTCTTGTATTTGAACTGTTAGCCACAATCATCACCCACCACTGAAATCACTATAGTATACCATCCCTAGATCATCCTCTAGCTTTCTTTCAATTGACATTAACCTCCCTAGACTACACCAGTTATACTCACTATAATGAGTTACCATCAACTCTATTCATTTCCTCACATTTATAATCCACCTTATTAAACATTATACATACATTTAGCACCAGCTCTCCCTTCTCAACCCACATTCGATCTCCTAGTAACCTATACTTTAGAGTTTATCTCCATATCATACAATATTTGTCCTTTCAGAACTGACTTATTTCACTCAACATAATGTCCTAAAGGTTCACCCATATTGTCATATGCAGCCCGACTTCATTTCTTCTTACAGCTGAATGCTATTCCACTGTATGTATACACATTTTGATTATCCGTTCATTGGTTGATTGACACTTGGTTGTTTCCATCGTTTAGCAAATATGAATAATGCCACAATGAACATCTGTGTGCAAATGTCTGTTTATGTTTTTGCTTTCAGTTCTTTTGAATATATTCCTAATAGTGGGTTTGATGGATCATATGGCAGTTCTATATTTAGCTTCCTGAGGAACTTCTAAATTTTCCTACACAGAAGCTGCACCATTTTACATTCCCATCAACAGTGAAGCAGTGTTCTAATTTCTCCACATCCTCTCCAGTGCTTGCAGTTTTCTGTGTTGTATTTTTTTTTAAATAAAATAATGGCCATTCTGTAAGGTGTGAAATGATATTTCACTGTAATTTTGATCTGCATTTCCCTAATAGCTAGTGATGTTGAGCATCTTTTCACGTGCTTTTTGGCCACTTGTATTTATTCTTTGGAAAAATGTTGTCTTTTGCCCGTTTTTAAATTGGATTGCTTGTCTTTTTATCATTGAGTTGTATGTTCTTTTTAATAACATGGAGATAAAACCCTTATTAGATATGTGATTTCTGAAAATCTTTTCCCATTGAGTAGGCTGCCTTTTCAATTTTTTTTTTAGGAGGTACTGGGAATTGAACCCAGGACATCCTACATGGGAAGCAGGTTCTTAACCACTGAGCTACATCCACTCCCCAGTGAAAGTTGGTTTTTCTGTTTCTTTGTTTTTAGTAGGTACTGGGAATTGAACCCAGGAGCTCAACCACTTGAAATACATCCACTCTCCCTTTTCAACTTCTTAACAAAGTCATTTGAAGCACAAAAGTGTTTACTATTGAGGAGGTCCAATTTATCTATTTTTTTTCTTTCATTGCTCATGCTTTGGGTGTAAGATTTAAGAAGCCTCTACCTACCACAAGATCTTGAAGATGTTTCCCTATATTTTCTTCTAGGGGTTGTATGATTCTAGCTTTCATATTTAGGTCCTTGACCATATTGACCATATGAGATATGAAATAGGGGTCCTATTTCTTTCTTTTACCTATGGCTATCCATTTCCCCCAACATCATTTGTTGAATAAACTGTTTTGACCCAATTAGGTGGGTTTGACAGCTTTGTCAAAAATCACTTGACTGTAGATGTGAAGGTCTATATCTGAATTCTCAATTTGATTCTGATGGTCAATATGTCTATCTTTATGCCAGGAGCATGCTGTTTTTACAACTGTAGCTAAATAATATGCTTTAAAGTTAGGGAGTGAGAGTCCTCCAACTTCGTACTTCTTTTCAAAGACAGTTTTGACTCTTCAGACCCCTTACCATTCCAAATAAATTTGATAATTGGCTTTTCCATTTATGTGAAAAAGGCTTTTGGGATTTTTATTGGGATTGCATCGAATCTATAAATCATTTTGGGTAAAATTGACACCTTAATGATATTTAGTCTTTCAATCCATTGAACATGGAATATCCTTCCATTGATTTAGGTCTTTTTTGGGTCTTTTAGCAATGTTTTGTAGTTTTCTGAATATAGGTCCATTATATCCTTGGTTAAGTTTATTTCTAAATATTTGATTCTTTCAGTCATTATTTTAAATGGAATTCTTTAAATTTCCTCCTCAGATTGCTCATTAGTACTGTATAGAAACACTACTGATTTTTGTGTATTAATCTTGTAGACTACCACTTTGTTGAACTTGTCTATCAGTTCTAGTAGGTTTTTGGGGATTTATTTAGGATTTTCTAGGTATAGGATCATATCACCAGTGAATAGCAACAGTTTTACTTATTCCTTTTCTATTTGGGTACCTTTTATTTCTTTTTCTTGCCTAATTGCTCTAGCTAGAACTTCTTGCACAATATTGAGTACCAGTGGTGACAGTGGGCATCATTGTCTTGTTCCTGATCTCAGTAGGAAAGCTTTCACTCTTTCACGGTTAAGTACAATGCTAGCTGTATGTTTTTGTTTTTTTAAAAAAATATATCCACTACTCCATGTTGAGAAAGTTTTCTTCTATTCCTATGGTTTGGAATGTTTTTAACAGGAAAGGATGCTCTACTTTGTCAAATGCCTTTTCTGTGTCAATTGAAAAGATCATGTAACGTTTCTTCTTCAATTTATTAATGTGGTAAATTGTTTTGAACCACCCTAACATACCTGGGATAAAACCCACTTGATTATGATGTATAATTCTTTTAATGTGCTTTTGGGTTCAGTTTGCAAGTATTTTGTTGAGGATTTTTGCATCTATATTCATTAGAGAAAGTGGTTTGTAATTTTTTTTCTCCCGATATCTTTAAATGGCTTTGGTATTAGGGTGATGTTGGCTTCATAGAAAAAGTTTGGTAGCATTCCTTCTTGTTCAATTATTTTGGAAGAGCTTGAGCAAGAATGGTATTAGATCATCTTTGAATGATTGGTAGAATTCACCTGTGAAGCAATCTGGCCCTGAGCTTTTCATTTTTGGGAGGTTTTTGATGGCTTTCAATCTCTTTACTTGTGATTGGCTTGTTGAGGTCTTCTATTTCTTCTAGGATCAGTGTAGGTTATTTGTGTGTTTGTAGGAATTTATCCATCTCATCTACATTTGTGTAGATTTTTGGTGTACAGTTGTTCTATGATCTCTCTTATTTCTGTGGCATCAGTGGTGATATCCCCTCTCCCATTTCTGATTTTATTTATTAACATCTTCTCTCTTTTTTCTTTTGCCAGTATAGCTAAGGGTTTGGCAATTTTGTTGATCTTCTTGAAGAACCAATTTTTTTTTTTATTCTATTGTTTTTATGTTCTTGGTTTCATTTATTTCTGCTCTGATCATTACTATTTCTTTCCTACAACTTGGTTTGGGTTTAGTTTGCTGTTCTTTTTCTAGTTCCTCCAGGTGTGCAGTTAGATCTTCAATTTTAGCTCTTTCTTCTTTTTTATTGTAAGCATTGAGGGCTATAAATTTCCCTCTCAGCACTGCCTTTGCTGTATCCCATAGATTTTGTTATGTTTTGCTTTCATTTTCATTCTCTTGAGATATTTACTTATTTCTCTTGCAAGTTCTTTGACTCACAGATTACATAAGACCATGTTGTTCAATTTCCATATGTTTGTGAATTTTCCCTTTTTTCAGTATGTTAATGATTTCCATTTTCATTACAGTATGATCAGAGACAGTGCTTTGTATAATTTCAGTTTTTAAAAATTTATTGTGGCCTGTCTCATGACCCCAAAAATGGTCTATCCTGGAGTATGATCTATGAGCACTTTAGAAGAACATATATCCAGCTGTTTTGACATGTAATGCTATATAAATGTCTGTTAGATCTAGCTCATTTATTATATGATTCAAACTCCCTATTTCCTTAATAATTCTCTGTCCAGATGTTCCATTTAAGTCTCCATCTATTATTGTAGAGATTTCTATTTCTCCTTTCAGTTTTGCCACTGTGTGCCTTGTGTACCTTGGGGCACCCAGGTGAGGTGCATAAATTTTTATTATAGTTATTTCTTTTTAATTAATTGCCCATTTTATTAATATATAATGACCTTCCTTATCTCTTATAATAGTTTTGCATTTAAAATCTATTTTATCTGATATTAGTATCAATACTCAGATTCTTTTGATTTGATATTTGTGTGGAATAACCTTTCACTTTCAACCTGGTTTTGTCCTCATATCTGAGATGAGTCCCTTGTAGACAGCATATAGATGGCTCATATTTTTTTTTTATTCATTCTATCAGTCTCTGTCTTTTGGTTAGAGAGTTCTATCCATGAATGCTCAATGTTATTATTGTAAAGGCATTACTTACTTCATCCACTTTATTCTTTGGCTTTCTGTTGTCATATCTTACTATTGACTGTCCTTTTACCCTTTAATTTACCCTTGCTAATGATCTTCATTTCTACACTGTTCTCCAAGTCTCTCACCCTTGTCTTTTCCTTTCAGGCTGCAGCACTCCCATTAGCATCTCTGGTGAATCTGGTCTTTTGGAAATATACTCTCTCTAGTTTTGTTTGTCTGTGAAGACTTTATTTATTTATTTTAAATTAAGTTTTAATTTTTAAAGAATGTTTAGGTTACATGAATGTTACATTAAAAATAAGGGGCTACCCATATGCCCCTCCCCCTCCCACACTTTCCCACATTAACAACATCCTTCATAGCGTGGTACATTTGTTACAATTGATGAATACATATTAAAGAATTGTTACTAACCATGGACTATACATTATAGTTTACACTCTGTTCTGCACAATTTTGTAGGTTATGACAAAATATATAATGGCCTGTATATGTCATTGCAATGTCATTCAGGACAATTCCAATGTCCTGAAAATGCTCCCATATCACAACTATTCTTCCCTCTCCCTCCCCTCAGAACCTCTGATGGCCACTGCCTTTATATTAATGACAAAACTTCTTCCATTGCTAGAATAATAATAAGTCTCCTTTAGTCCATTGTTTATTCTCCAATCTTGAGGATTTTGGGATGGTGATGCCCACTCTGTTTCTAATTGAGAGGGGGCTTAGATTCCATGGGACAGATAGATGGACCTGTTTTGTCTCTGTTCCTTGGGATGGGCATTGTCCATCATCATCTTCTTGTTAGTTGTCCTGGGTGAGTCCAGTGAACTGAAGAGTAGGTGTTGCAACTCTGCTGAAATTTGGCACATGAACAGACTAAAGATTTAAGTCTCTGGGACATATATTTAACAAGTATAGTGCTAACTATAGGTTCACATAAAAGGGGCTGAAGAGCCATGTGTAGTGAAACTATAAGTGAGTCTGTGTTACACTGGGGAGCATAAATTCCAAATTAAGGCCCACCGACAGGGTGCTGAATTCCTGAGCTTGTTTGTCCTGCTTATAGTGCCTGGATGTCTATAGCACCTTCAAGAGTCCTACTATTTGAGGTAATGTTTACTGTGGCAGTCAAATAGATCCTGCTGAAGATGTGCATAAACATAACCTCTGGAATGACCTCTGGACTCACTTTGAACTCTCTTAGTTATCAAAACACATTTGTATTTACCATTTCCCCCTTTTAACCAGGTATTTTACCAGATGCAGTGCAAGTTGGCGCTTGGTAATAATCCCTCAGTGCCAGGGAGGCTAATCCCTGGGAGTCATGTCCTACCCCAGGGAAAGATAGTGTGTTTAAATGCTGAGTTTGGCTTAGAGAGAGGCCACATTTGCGCAACAAGGAGGCTCTCAGGAGGTAACTCTTAGGCAATATATAATAGTAAGCTAAGTTTCAATTTCACAAGAAAGGGTTCATAAGTACAGTCATCAATATCAAGGGCCTGGCATAATGGTCTGTCTTCCTTCACTAGGCACTGCCCATGTACTTGGGGGATTCTTGCTGTTCTATTAGAGAATGTAGCAGGACTTCCCAGGATGGGAATTCAATATTCTTTCAGTCATTGTATGGGTCTCCACCCACCAAGATAATGCCCCATGAACACTTGAACATATTCATATGCCTTAGAGGCATGGCCCAGGTGCACTCCTCCCTACACATTCCTCCATCACTGACAGCCAGCACCAGTGTTCTTCTCCTGGCACAGTTGTGACCCTTCTATGATCCAAAACCTCTACAAAAATGAAGCAAAAAAAACAAAAAACAAAACTAAATTAAATTAATACAAAAATAAAATAATATTATAGTTTTAAAAATAAATAAAATAAAAAAATTAAAAATTAAAGAAATTGAAATAATAAAAAAATGTTTTAGACATTGTGTCTTTCATCACTGTATGATCTCTTGTCTTTTATGCACAGTGACATTTTCTTCTGTATATTCCCCCATTGTCTCATATTTTTCATTTTCTCTTCAAAGAAACTTTTAAGTTACAGAAAAGTCACATAGAATATATGGGGGATTCCCATATACCCAATGCCCTACCCCTTTTCCACTCTCCCCTATTAATAACATTTTACATGCAGATGATACATTTGTTACAATTGATGTTGTCTGTGAACACTTTAAACTCACCCTCATTTTTTTAACAGATCAATTTTATTGATATATATATAAAGCATAAATCCATTCAAAGTGTGCAATCAATGGTATTCAGTATAATCACATAGTTGTGCTTTCATCACTCCAGTCATTTTAGAGCATTTTCATTATTCCAGTAATAGTAATAATAACACTAGAAAACAAAATCCAATCAACCAAACAGAAAACCAAAACTTATCACTTCTCAATCTCTCTATGCTTTCCCAGTCATACATAGCTGTTATTCTGTGTCTTTCTCTCTAGTATATTTGTATTTATATTTTGTAAGAACAGTCTTATATATGCAATAGCACCCATATTTGTATTTTGCATGAGGTTTCACTATGTTATACAGTCACATGTTACATTTTTTAGCTTTCTTTCTAGTACTCTAAATGTCTTTAAGCTTTTCTTTTCAACCACTGTCATACTCTTATAATAGCTCTGCTAGTCACAAACAACATGAAGTGTTCTCACCTTTTCCATTTATTTCCAAAGATTAGCAAACAGCATTTTAAGTAACTCTGCCCAGATTAACCATCAGCTTTCCCTTCTCTAACCTCCATCTATTTTCTGTGACCTATATTCTAATTATTAATTCCATGAGTTTATATAATATACTTAGTTCTTAATAGCACAACCATACATTATTTGTCCTTTTGCGACTGGCTTGCTTCACTCAACATAACATCCTCCAGGTAGATCCATGTTGTCATATGCTTCATGACTTCATTTCTTCTTACTGCTGCATAATATTCTATCATGTGTATACACCACAATTTGTTTATCCATTCATCAGTTGATGGACACTTGGGTTGTTTCCAACTTTTGGCTTTCGTGAACAATGCTGCATGAACATCGGTGTGCAGATGTCTATTCATGTCACTGTTTTCAGTTCTTCTGGGTATATACTTAGGAATGGTATTGCCATCACCCTCATTTTTGAAGGACGGTTTTTCTGAATAAAGTATTCTTGGCTGGCAGTTTTTCTCTTTCAGTTCCTTAAATACACCATAACACTGCTCTCTTGCCTCCATGGTTTGTGATAAGAGATCGGCACTTAGACTTATTGAGGTTCCCTTGTATGTGATGCATTGCTTTCTCTTGCTGCTTTCAGAATACTCTATCTCTGGCATTTGTCATTCTGAATAAAGTAGGTGTTTCTGAGGTCCATTTGGATTTGTTTCAGAGGTCTATTTGGATTAATTTTGTTTGGGGTGCTTTTTCATTCTTGGATATTGATATTTATGTCTTTCATAAGGATTGGGAAGTTTTTGGTCATCATTTCCTCAAATGTTCTTTCTGCCCCTTTTCCATTCTCTTCTTCTTCTGGGACACCAATAATGTGTATGTTTGTGTGTTTCACATTATCATTCAGTTCCCTGAGACCCTGTTCCATTTTTTCCATTCTGTTTTCTTTCTATTTTCCTGTCTTTTCCAGTTCATATGTTCTGCCTCAAAATCATTAATTTTGTCTTTGAGCAATTCAAAGCTGCTGTTATGTGCCTCTACTGTGTTTTTAGTATCACCCATTGTGTTTTTCATTCCCATAAGCCCTGTTACTTTTCTTTGCAGGCCTTCAAATTGTTCTTTCTGTTCACTCGGTGTCTTCTTAATATCCTTTATCTCTTTAGTTATATTTTCCTTCAACTCCTTGAATTGATTTAGCAGATTTTGTCATCATTGATTAGTTGTCTTAAATCCTTTGTCTCATCAGGATTTTTGGTTTGTTCCTTTTGCTGGACCATTTCTTCCTGTTTCCTAATATGGCTTGTAATTTTTTTTTGCTGATGTCTAGGCATCTGATTATGTTGGTGAATTTACTCTGATGGTCAATTTCTCTCTTTTGCCTGGAGGTTTTGTTTTATAGCTCTTTTATGATTTTTGGTTCAACTTATTCATGTCTTTAATGTTGCTCAGCCTAAGTTATCAAAATAGGGCCAGGGACCCACAAATGGGGTGCATATCAGATCCTAGTGGTCTGGTACATAAGCATCTCCAAAAATTGGTGTTTCTTCCTGCAGTTTCCTGCCCTGCCATCAGATGGTGCTCTTTGATGGCTCTTTCCTGGAGGGTCTCTTTCAATCTCCACTTACCCATGATTTTGACCTGCTCAGAGCCAAGATTCAAAGCTGGCTTTCCTGGCCATGCTTACTGAAGAGAAACCATTCTCACCATCCACCACGTCCTCCTTCTTCCCAGGGAGGAAGCCGTCCATTCCCCTCTCAATTGACTTCAGTGAGCTTTGGGTTTAACTCAGGCTATTCTCCTTGAGAGTGGGGGATGGGTAGTGTTCCTGGCTGTGGGGTCTAGTAACTCATGGCTTTCACTTTGGCTTCTTCATCTTTCTGTCTATCACCCTCCTGGATGTTGCACAGCACTCTCCTGGTTTGCAGATCCCAAAGGTATCTCCCTCAGACAGCTTTTTGCCCTTCCTCCATTGTTTTTTGTAAGAGAGTTGAGCCCTGTCTATCAACTCTGATGCCATCTTCCTGGAAGTCGTTGGTGTTTAATTTTCTTTTCTTGTGCTATCTTTATCTAGCTTTAGTATTAGGATGATGTTAGCATAATAGAATGAATTAGCATGCTATTCTGCTCTTCAATTTTTTTGACATGATTGAGCAAGATTACTATTAATTTTTCCTGAAATGTTTGCCAAAATTCACCAATGAAGCCTTCTGGTCCTAGACTTTTCTTTGTTGGGAGGTTTTTGGTTAATGATTTAATCTCTTTATCTGTTATTGGTCTCTTGAGATCCTCTATTTTTTTTGTGTGTGTGACTCAGTGTAGGTAGTTTGTGTATTTCTAGGAATTTGTCCATTTTATCTTGTTTATCTAATTCGTTGACATACAGTAGTTCATAGGACCCTCTTATAATCCTTTTTATTTCTCTGGTGTCAGAAACTATCTGATATCCTTTCCTTTCAGTCTGAAGAACTCCCTTTAGTATTGCTTGTAGATCAGGTTTGGTGGTGATGAACCCCCTCAACCTGATATTTTTTTCAACATCTTCCTTTTTTTCGAAAGACAGTCTTGACAGATATAAAATTATTTGTTGTCAAATTTTCCCATTATCACTCTAGTTTTTTGTACCACTAATTTCTTTTCTACATGGTTTCTGGTGAGAAATCGACAATTTATCTTATTGGGATTTCCTTGTACATAACATATAGCTTTTCTTTTGCAGCTGTCAGAACTCTCTCCTTGCCTTTCATGCTTGACAGTTGACTGCTATATGTCTGGTTGTGATTCTGTTCAAGTGTATCCTGTTTTTTTTTTTTTTGGATTCTTGAATGTGTATATTTATGTCTTTCCTAAATTTGGGAAATCTTCTGTCACCATTTCTTTGAATATTCCTTCTGGCCCTTCTTCTCTTCTCCTTTGGGATTCATAATGCTTACGTTTGTATGCTTGATGATGTCCTACAGGTCTCTTCAGCTTCATTCTCTTTTTTAAAAGTTACTTTTTAGTTTTTTCCCCTCAGTCTGAATCATTTCAATTGCCTTTTATTTGACTTCACTGATTCTTTCTTATGTCAGTTCCAATCTGCAATTGAAACCCTCTGGGAACTTTTCATTTCAATTATTGTGGTATTCAACTCTAGTACTTCTGTTTGGTTCCTTTTAAAAATTTCTCTCTTTTTACTGAAATTCTCATATTGTTCATTAATTGTTTTCCTTTTAGGTTTTAGTTCTTTCTCTGTTTTCCTTTGCCTCTTTGAGCTTATTGAGGATGTTTTTCAAAAAAAGTTTTTTGAAAATACTGTATTGAGTTAAATTCACATACAATATAATCCATCCAAAGTGTACAATCGTTTTTGATATAATCTAATCACAATGTTGTGCATTGATCACCACAATCAATTTTAGAACATTTTCATTACTCCAAAAAGAAAAACCTATACCCACTTGATCATGGTGTGTAATTTTTTTGATGTATTGTTGAATATGATTAGCAAGTATTTTGTTGAGGATTTTAGCATCTAGGTTCATTAGAGATTGGTCTGTAGTTTTCTTTTCTTGTGGTGTCTTTATGTGGCTTTGGTATTAGGGTAATGCTGGCATCGTAGAATGAGTTAGATAATATTCCCTCCACTTTAATTTTTTTGGAAGCGTTTAAGCAGGATTGGTATTATTTCTTTCCAGAATGATTGGTAGAATTTACCTGTGAAGCCATCTAGTCCTGGGCTCTTGTTAAGTGTTTTTTTTTTTTATTTTTATTATTACTAATTCAATCTCATTACTTGTGATTGGACTGTTGAGTTCATCAATTTCTTCTTTTGTCATTGTAGGCTGCTTAGGTGCTTCTAGAAATTTGTCAATTTTGTCTAAGTTATTCATCTTGTTGATGCGCAATGTTTCAAAGTATCTTCTTATGATACTCTTTATTTCTGTGGGGTCAGTCTCCTCCCTCCTTTTTAATTTTATGTATTTTCATCTTCTCTCTTTTTTTCTTTGTTAGTGTAGCTAAAGGTTTGTCAATTTTATTAATCTTCTCAAAGAACCAGCTTTTGGTTCTGTTAGTTTTTCTTGTGTTTTTAAATTTTATTCTCAATTTCATTTTGCTCTGCCCTAATTTTTGTTATTTCCCTCTTTCTGCTTGCTTTGGGATTAGTTTGTTGTTCTCTTCTAGTTCCTCCAGGTGTGCAGTCAGGTCTTGATTTTAACTTTCTCTTCTCTTTTAATATAGGCATTTATGGTATAAATTTCTGTCTCAGCACTGTTTTTGCTGCATCCCATAAGTTTCAATATATTGTGTTCTCATTTTCATTCATTTCAAGGTAGTTACTGATTTCTTTTGCAAGTTCCTCCTTGACCCACTGATTGTCTAAGAGTGTGTTATTTAACTTCCATATCTTTGTGTCTATTCTGGTTTTCTGTCCCTTATTAATTTCCAGCTTCATTCCACTGTGAACAGAGAAATTACTTTGTATAATTTAATCTTTTTGAATTCATTGAGAGTTATCCTGTGACCTGTCATGTGGTCTATACTGGAGAATATGATCCAGGTGTGCTTGAGAACAATGTATATCCTGTTGTATTTGAGTTTGATGTTCTGTATATGTCTATTAGGTCTAAGTCCTCTAACATATTATTCATGGTTTCTGCTTCTTTATTGACCCTGAGATGTTCTGTCTAATGGTGATAATGATGTATTAACAGTCCCCACAGTAATTGTAGAGGCATCTATTCCTCCATTTAGTTTTTCCAATGTTTGCCTCAGGTATTGTGGGGCACTCTGGTTAGTTGCATAAATGTTTATGATTCTTCTTTCTTCTGGATATATTACCCCTTTTACTAATATATAGTGTCCTTGTCTCTTACAATAATTTTGCATTTAAAGTCTATTTTGTTTGACATTACTATAGCTATTCCTGCCCTTTTAAAAATTATTGTTTGCATGTAAAATCATTTTCCAACTATTCACTTGCAACCTCCTTGTGTCCCTGGGTCTAAGGCGACTTTCTTGTAGACAGCATATAGATGGATCATAGTTCCTTATCCATTCTGTCAATCTGTGTCTTTTGATTGGAGAATTTAATCCTTTAACATTCAATGTTATTACTGGCAAGGCAGTACTTACATTAGCCATTTTTTTTTCAGGTTTATATATGTCATATTTTGTTTTTATTTCTCTTTTAATCTTTTTAGTTATCCCTACTAATAATGTTCCTTTCTACACTTTCCTCCAACCCTCTTTCTCCTGTTTTTTCCTTTCAACCTCCAGAAGTCCCTTTAGTATTTCTTGAAGGGCAGATTTCTTATTGATAAACTCTCTTAATTTCTGTTTATATGTGAATATTTTGAACTCTTCCTTGTTTTTGAATGCCAGCTTTGCTGGATAGAGAATTCTTGGCTGGCATGTTTTTCTTTTAGCATCTTAACTATGTCATACCACTACTGCCTTCTTGCCTCCATGGTTTCAGATGAGAAATTAACACTTAATCTTATATAGGTTTCCTTTTATGTAATGGATCTCTTTTCTCTTGCTGCTTTCAGTTTTCTCTCTGTCTTGAGCATTTGAAAATTTGGTAATTATATGTCTTGGGGTAGGCCTTTTAGGATTTATACTGTTTGGAGTGTGCTGTACTTCCTGGGCATGTACATCTATGTCCCTCAAAAGAGTTGGAAAATTTCAGCCATTTTCTCCTCCAACACTCCTTTTGCCCCCTTTCCCTTATCTTCTCCCTCTGGGATACCTATAATGCGTATGTTTGTGCATTTCATGTTGTCATTCTATTTCCTGAGTCTTTGCTGAAAATTTTCTATCTTTTTATCTATCTGTTCTACTATCTTTGTGATTTCAGATGTACTATCTTTAACATCACTAATTCTTTCCTCTGCCTGTTTAAATGTGCTGTTATGTGCTTTCCATGTATTTTTTATTTCTTGCATTGTCATTGATCACCATCAGATCCATTATCTTTTTCTGTATGTTTATGATTTCTTCAGTATGTTCCCCCAGTATCTTCTTAATATCCTTTATCTCTTCCTTCACTTCATTAAGTTGATTCATGATATTTGTTTGGGCATCCTTGATTAGTTGTTCCATGTTCTGCATCTCCTCCTGTTTTTCAGTTTGTTCGTTAGCCTGGGCCATGTCTTCCTGTTTCCTAGTATGGCTTGTAATTTTTTGTTGGTATCTAGGCATCTGTTTATCTTGATGGGCTTATTAAGAAAGTTAGCGATCCCCTCCCCTGTCCCTCAGCCCCACACCCTCTCCTCCCCTCCACCTCCAGCCTTGTGACACACCCCGCGCCCTCCCAGAGGTGGCAGTAGTGGCGGTGGCAGCGGCAGCAGCAGCAGCTCTAGTCACCTCCTCCACTGAAGCCGCAACCCCCGGCTCAGCCTCCCTCTGGCCCCACGGCTGCTGCAGTCATGGCTGCTAATGGGGTGGATGAACGCTCGCCTCTGCTGTCAGCATCCCATTCCGGGAATGTCACTCCCACCGCCCCACCATACTTTGAAGAAAGCAGCTCCAGAGCCAATAAAAAAATCCCCCAACAGGGAAGAAGTATGTTAGATGCCCTTGTAATTGTCTCCTCATTTGTAAGGATACATCTTGCCGAATAGGATGTCCGAGACTCAACTGTAGACGCATAATTAACCTTGGTCCAGTAATGCTTATTTCTGAAGAACAGCCAGCTCAACCTGCATTGCCAGTTCAACCAGAAGGTACAAGGGTCATGTGTGGGCACTGTGGAAACACATTCCTGTGGATGGAATTGAGGTTCAACACTCTGGCAAAATGCCCACACTGCAAAAAAATTTCTTCAGTGGGTAGTGCACTTCCACGAAGACGCTGCTGTGCATATATTGCCATTGGAATGATTTTTATTTTCATTGGTGTTGGATTAACTGTTGGCACCCAGGATTTTTCCAGGTGATTTCATGCAACCTATGTTTCTTGGGCAATTGCTTACCTCTTAGGTTTGATTTGCCTTATCCGAGCTTGTTACTGGGGAGCTATAAGAGTCAGTTACCCAGAACACGGTTTTGCATAATCTTACTTATGATCTAGTGATGCAGGTGAGAGTGTCTAGAAGTTCTTGATAAGATATTCTGGACATCTTTAAATCATTTATCCTAATGGATTCCATTCTCATTTATGTATAATAGTTTAAAGACTTTGGGAGTCTTTTATGAACAATTGTTCACTGCACTACATTATATGCAAATAGTTTGTTTTGCTGCTAGGTTTTCAAGCTTTGAATAATAAAGCTGTCTTTTCATGTTCTTTTACATCTCTTAGAGATATTTTTGGATTGTCCCCCACATTGCAGATAAAATCATCCTCTCATTATTTTGAAATCAGTTGTTCCATTACTTGGTGATCTGTGAGTATTCCCAAGAAATGTTTGTAAGTGTTTCTACATTAGCTTCATGTTTATACTTATATTTTAATTTAACAAAATCAAAATTGCTTGCTTTAAAATTTAAGCAATATGAATTTGCTTGAACTGCTTACTGAAAACTTTAACCTAAGATCATTATGACTTTATTCAGGAAAAAAAAAAATTTGAGTGTACCTTCAAAGACTTGAAACTGTTGTTAGAGGAAAACCACTTCTAGTTACAGTTTGCTTGTGTGTTTTTTGTTGTTTGTAGATATATACAATATTTTGCTAGTACTTTAAAATATGAAAATGAAAATATTTGTCCACAGTTGGAGATAATGTTGGATAAATGTCTTCTCTCAAAGATCACAGGACTTTTTGTCTTTCACTTTTGTCTCCATAATTTACCAATTATAAAATTCCATTCTGGATTCATGGAATTTAATGTTAATCAGCTGTATGTATTCCTTTATAGATCCTGGAGGAGGTATTTCATATATTTTATAATACTTGGCCATTTAAATATAGATATATTTACTTTAGGCTGTCCTCTTTTTCCTTAGATTGCAGTCAGTTTTTCTTATTGGGATAATTATGTACTAATTATATGTGTAGGGGGCTTATGACATTTTACATTAGCTAAAATGTCTTACCATTCTTTTCAAATATAGTTTGTCAGATAATTACCCAATTATTCAAGAAAAAAGATAAAAAACAAAAAGCAACCTAGTTTTCTAAGAATTCACTAGGACTTAAGGAATCAGCTCTTACACTGCCCATCTTTTCAGTTTTGAAAAAGAAATTGCTTAACTGAGACATTATATTATTCTAAAGTCTTTTATGTAGAATTAGATAATGAAATAATATGAGTAAATTAATTGGCTATTCTAGGGAGAAGAATAATATTTTAATTATTTATGTTCTTGACTACTATAAAAATGTACTCATCAGATAGCGTGGAGAAAAAGAAATGTAAACTTCAAAGAGTAAATGCTAAATGTATAAATGCTGTAGCTCAGGATTATATGTATCTTTGAAATACACTAATAAAGGTTATTGTTCAAAAAAAAAGAAAGTTAGCTTCTCTTTCTACTTCAGGGTTTTATTTTATTTTGTTTTGTGTTAAGGATCCTCTTTGACACTTGGTTCCACTTATTATATATACTTGTATTTGACTGTGTTCCTTTGAAAAAATACTAAAAACATAGAAAAGGAAAGAGAGAAAAAGAGAAAATGCATAATAGTAATAATAAAAAATACAGAAAAGAACCATAAAAGAGTCAGGAAAAAATTAAGTAATAATATTGAAAAACAACATAAAAATACAAAGGAATAAGATTTAAAGAGGTAAAATAAAAAAATGAAACAAGGAAAAATAGAGTAAAATAAAAGACTGGAAAGAGAAGAAGAAGAAAAAAATGAGGACCAAATAGCATGTGGAATGAAAAAACTGGAACAAAGAAGGGAAAAAATGAAAGAAAGAAAAGAAATAAAGCAACTAAAGAGAAAAAGGAAGAAAAAAAGGAAACAAAGAAAGAAAAATCAACAAACAAAAAACAATAAACAATCTAAGAAAAAAAGTCTTCCCTCTTAGGCCCATAGGAACTGTTTCAGGCTGTTGGTGCTGATTAATTAATCACTCTGCACCCAGTTCTCCACAGGTAAGATACCCGGTTTTTGCAATTAAATTAAAAAATAAAATAATAATAACAGATCAAAAATCTAAAACAAAACAAATTTTAGTCTTTAATTTCCATGTCACAAGGTGCCAGCTGGATGCCTGACAATCTGCTGGATCACTCTCTGATTCCCTTCTCATAGGAGGTACCAAGAATTGAACCAGGGGCCTAGTATATGTGAGGCAGCTGATCCTCCATGGAGCCACACCCACTCCACAGATTAGGTGGGCTTCTGAAAGCTTATCTGGCTCTACCTGCCCTCTTTTCCCTCAGGTGAGTTGGGCTTCTAGCAGTTTGCCTGCTATCCCTCCTGACTTCCTTCTCTCCTGGGATGGTTAGGTGCCTGCCCACTGACGCCCTCACTGACCTAGTTCCTGGTAGTTGGGTTTGACAGACTGCCTGATCATTTCCCCCTTCCTCTATCCCAGGAGCTGCTTTAGTGCTGCCTTGGATCTTTTTTGAGAGTCAAAGGAGGCTCAGCTGGTCAAATTCACTAAAGAGAAACCACTCTCTGCCCTCCACCAGAACCCTCTTCCTCCCAGCTAGTAGAAAGTTCTTTCCCCACTCAGTTGACTGCAATGAGCCAGGCATTTTACTGAGGCTGTTCACCTTGAGGGTGATATATATGTGCCATTTCCAGCCACAGGGGCAAGTAACTCATGGTTTCCATTTGGTTTCTTTCTCTCTCTGTCCTTCTCCCTCCTAGATGATGTGCAACACTCTCCTGGTCTGCAGATCCCCAAAGCAGCTTCCTCAGATAGCTTTTTGCTCTTCCTTGGCAGTTTTTTTTTTTGAAAGAGTTGGGCCCTGCCTATCTACTCTGATGCCATCTTCCTGAAAGTCCTCTCTGTTTTTTAAAACAGCCATTCTGGTAGGGGTGACAATATCTTATTTTGGTTTTTCATTTGTATTTCCCTAATAGCCAGTGATGTTGAGTATCTTTTCATTTTCTTTTTAGCCATTTGTATATGTTCTTTGGAGAAATATCTATTCAAGTCTTGGCCTATTGTTTAATTGGATTGTTGGTCCCTTTATTGTTGAGTCTTAGGATTTCTTTATATTTTTTCCATTGAAAAGTGTCTTTTCACTTTTATGACAAATTCCTTTGAAGCACAAAAGTTTTTAATTTTGAGAAGGCTCCATTTACTTATTTTTCTTTCATTGTATGTGCTCTGGGAGTATAGTCTAACAAACCATTGCCTAACACAATATCCTGAAGAGGCTTCCCTTCATTTTCTTCTAGGAGTTTTATGGTCCTGCTCTTATATTAATATTTTGGTCCATTTCAAGTTAATTTTTGTATAGGGTGTGTGATAGGAGTCCTCTTTCATTCTTTGCATATGGATATCCAGTTCTCCCACCTTTATTTGTTGAAGATACTATTCTTTGTCCCAATTGAGTGGATTTGGCAGCCTTGTCAAAAATCAATCGGCCCTAGGTGTGAGGCCTTTTTTTGAACACTCAATTCAATTCCATTAGTTGATATATCTGTTCTGTTCTGTTCTTATCTGTTCTGTGTCTGTACCATGCAGCTTTTTTTTTTTTTTTTTAA
>JAQZBX010051044.1:0-19487 GCA_029593785.1 Cabassous unicinctus | reverse complement strand
ATATATATATATATATAAAACAAATAACATTTATGTAAACAAATGCACATATATGCATATGTATTTATATATCATTTTACAAATATTGGTATGTATTGTGAAAAATTTGATTTTTACCCACAATAAACAAAAACAAAAACAAAAACAAAAAAAACAAATAATGTTTCATACAAACAATGGAATATTATTCAACTGTAAAATAAATGAATTCTGATCATGCAAAAAGGATGAACTTGAAAATATCCTGTTGAGTGAAATAAGAAAAACACAAAAGACAGATATTGTATGATTCCACTTATATGCAATAAGTAAAATACCCAAATTTACAGGTATAGATGTAAAGTGCAGCTTATCAATGGCAGGGGAGGGGAATGATGAGTTAATGCATCATGAGAGCAGGGTTTCTGCTTGGGTTGATGGAATGTTTTGGCACTGGATGGTGGTGATGATGGCATAACATTGTGAATGTAATTAATGACACTGAGTCATATGTTAGGGAGTAATTGAGCTGGGAACATTTATATTATATATTTTTTGCCACAACTACAAAATGAGAGAAACTAAAGAGACCGGGCAACTAAATGTAATACAAGATCATAGACTGCAGCTAGTAATGGAGGAGCAAATGCCCCAAGAGAATTATGGGACAACTGGAAATATTTGAACATGGAGAGTATTCCTTATATCAACATTAAATTTCTTGGATTTGATGTATGTAGTTAAGGTGGTTATTACACTAGTGTCCTTGTCCTTAGTAAATTATGATGGAAGTGTGACATGTTACAGGAACATGATCTTGGGAGACTGCTTTCAAATATTAATAAATAGACAAATAATAGATAGCTATAACATAGATGTATATATAGAGAGATGATAGATTGGATAGTTAGATGACAGACAGACAGACCGAATGATTTTACTTGTTGGAAAATCCTATAGCTGATAAATCTGGGTATCTGCACTGGGGTTTTTTTGGAGTTCTGTTTTCTTTGCATCTTGCCTGTAAATTTGAAGTTATTTCAAATTTGATGTTAAATTGTACAAAGTTTTTATTTTGGGTGATATACACATTTTGGTAATGGATGGTGGTGATGGTATCACGACATTGTGAATGCGATGAACAGCACTGAGTTATGTATGTGAATGTGGTTAAAAGGGGAAATATTAGATCGTATATATGTTAGTTGGTTTTATAAAATACATAAGACTGTACAACCCAGAAAATGAACCCTAATGTAAACAGTGGACTACAGTCAATAGTGGAACTATAATAATGTTCTTTCATCAATTCACCCACAAACTGTGGACATCTCCTACCTGGACAGGGTCAGTGGGATGTTGAAGCGGAGGACTCTGGGACTGCAGGGCCTAAGTGGGGAGGCACATGGGACATCACGTCATCCACGGTGCTGCACCGGGCGCTTTCCCCAGGGACTGGCCAGATGGGTGACGGCGGGGAAGGAAGCTCAGGTCTCAGCCCCGAGGTGGGCAGTGGAGGTCGCGTGCGGGGCGCCTTTCCTCTCCAAACCGAGAGGGACCCCTTCCCGCGCCGCGACCGACGCCTCCCCCTGCGCTAGCACCACCTATTCCGCCTCTGCCGGCTCAGCCCTCCTCGGAAGGTCTGCTGTCAGCGCCCTGCACCGTGGCGTCGCCTCCGCGTTGAGGACATGGGCTTCCTCCAGCGGGACCCACGGGGCAGGCGCCCGAGGCTCCGGGACTTCTCGGCCACAGGGAGTGAAGAGCTTCGTGTTCCCGCTGGTGCTGGGGAGCAAGCATGGCCGCAACTGCCGCAGTAGGTTTCTTAAAAGACGGAGCCCAGGACCTTGCATTCTCTTCTCTGTCCCCTGCGTGCTTTTTCCTTGTGTTATACTGCAGCAAAACTTCTTTTACCAAACTATCGGTTCATTAAAGATTTGCAGCTTGAAATCATGGCCTACGGAAGGATTTTTTTTTTTTTTAAAGGGATTCAGGATTGTTCTGGAGACAATCTTGATAGAGACTCAGAGAAAGGAAGGTGCATAACATTGGAAGTCTCCAGTCCGATAGGTTGGGGATAGGCTGGTCCAGGCTGAGTCTTTCAGAGCCGAGGGGAAATGGCAAGTTGTGGCCCTAATCACACACTTTTATTAATGTTTTAATGGTTAATTTAACTTTCGACTCTAACAGAGTTTTAAAAGTTTGAAAATTTGTCAAGGACGAGTGTTAGAACTGCTAATATTATTTTAATTTAAATGTATTACCAACTCAAAAACCCAAAATACATTATACTTTCCCTGGCCTTAATGGAAGTAAACTCGCCAAAAATATTTTTGAAATATACTTCTTATTTGTTTTTATTGTGAAATTGTCACTTTGTAATTTCTCATGACCCAGGGATGATTTTAAATTATTTTTAGCTTAATTCTAGCTAACTGAAATGTCTTTCATTTCACTGACTGATATTGTTTAAAATATGTATAGATCTATTGACAGATCGGTAGAAGTGATCCTTGCACAGTGGGAGAATGTACTAAATGTCACTGAATTGTATCCCTTTAAATGGTTAATTTTACCTCAAAAGATATTAGTAAAATATATATGTAAGTGCAACCTCCAAACTGGGATAAATTTGCACAAAATAAAATTTGTTCATTAAGAGAAATAAATTTTTGAAGATCGCTACGCCATGGTGGTTTTCTACTACTTACTACTGCATACTGCATAAAACTAAGAAGAAATTTCTACAGAATTTAAATTGTTATAGGGGAGTGGATGTGGCTCAGTGATGGATTGACGGCTTCCCACATATTATGTCCCAGGTTCAATACCCTGCCTCCTGGTACATAAAAAAAATTTTTTTCTGTTAGTATATTTAAGAGCCACAAATGCTGTTTTTTCTAAGTCACATGTATTCATTGAAATTAAATTCTTCCTGTTAAAAATCCAAAATCTGAATGCGCTTAGTTTAGTTTTGTATATCTCCTTTTTGAAGTGAAATCAGGACATCTATCATCTTAATTTTTAGATGCCTCTTTCCCATAACATTCAATATTTTCATCTGGAGAACATCATTCTCAAATTTTTTCTATTTTCTCTATTTTCAAATTTGATAACATATTCATATATCTTGCTAATTTTTACATTAATCAAATATAGTTTCAGAGTTACTTTTTTTGTGGTCAGCAAGGGGATAATAACCATCCACCTTTAAATATTGTCAAGATTTTTTGTTCAGCTTTATTAACTCTCTTAGGTCAATCCTACATTGATAAATTGCATAAATATTTGTAATCTGTTTGCTTCAAGAATCTTTTGATTTCAAAATAGTATATTTTTTCATCTATTATATGTATATATCAGATACATCTGATACTATATATACATTTGAGAAATGTTCATTTGTGTGCAAAATGTCCTGATTATATTTGCTCCCTTATGGCCTTGGCACATAAAGGTAAATTCCAGCATCTTATAACCACCAATATTACTCCACCTTGTAAATCCCTGCCATGATCAAATCATTACCTCATGCCCTATGGCACTGAATTATCTAAACAGATTCCTGTAGGGGAGAGACAGAGAAAATCCCCATACTCTGGCCAAGCTTCTCTGTTGATGACACTTGAAACTCACATGCACAGACTGACAAAAGACAGCCAGGAGCAATAAATTTGAATTGAGGTTTGAGCCACCTCCAGAAGCCTTAGAGAATGAGCTTAAACAAAATTCTGGAGTAGCATGCCCCTAGCTTGGAGGAGGGGTTTATATTAGTAAACCTCCTTCTCCATGGCTTTCAGCATTGGGCAAAAGGCCAGCACTTTCAGAATATGCTACAGAGGAAATGGATCCTCTGAAAACCTGTAATCTCTATATCCTGCAGTTTCCACAAACACCCAAGTCTTTCAGGGAATATTCACGCATTTCCCCCAAAGCATTTCTTTGGGCTCTTAGAACTGCAATTTGGGGAGCACAGATTCTGGTAGCAATGCAAATCATGTTTTTGTGTTGATACATGATTTGTATCATGTATACATGATACACAAATATGGAGGAATTAAATAACCAAAAATATATACAGAAAACAATTAACAAAATGGAAGGTGTAATAAATTTGAGTTTAATCCATTTTCATTTAAAGTAATTATAAGGAAGGGCTGAGGCAGTGAGTCATGCTGGAGGGGCCTGCAAAGGGACTCTGTAGTTTTCTTAACATTTTTTTAAATATATATTTTATTTTTAAAAAGATACTTAGATTACATAAATGTTACACAAAAATTATAAAGATTCCCATATGCCGCACCTCCCACACCTCCCAAAACCTCCCACATAAACATCTTTCATTAGTGTGGCACATCATCTGCAATGGATATACACATCCTGGGGCTTTGCCACTAAGCATGGACCATCGTTTTTAAGTTGCCTTTCTATGATTCAGTACTTGCATTGTTAATGAAACTCTTTAGGTGTTTTCTGGAGCCTTGAGAAAGATGGCTGTGTTAGGTTTTGCTTGTTGCTCAATACTACTGTTGGAGGACAGAACTCAGGAGTGTCTCATTATGACATCTTGGTGACCTCACCCTATTTTTCTTTTTTATGAGATATGCTTTATATGGATAAAAATCACCCTTTATTATACAATTTTATTTACAGTCCTGTAACAACTACCACATTCAAGATAAAGGCTACCTCTTAGTTCCATTTTTCTTCATTGTAGTCAACACTTTCTCCCTTCCCAAACACTAGCAGGCACTAAGGTGTTTTCTGCCTTCTCGTATTTCCTTTGTCAGAATATCAAACAAATGTGTTCATATAGTATGTTGTCTTTTGAGTCTGGCTTTTTTATTTAACATAATACATTTAAGATTCATGTGGGTTATGTTTACCTGTAATTTTTTTTTTTTTACTGCTGAGTAGAATTCCATTGTCATGATTGACCACAGTTTATCTATTTACTAGTTGAAAGGTACTTGTTTTGTGTTGTTTTTAGTTTTGATGTTTATAGTTAAACACACTAAAATATTTGTGGACAGATTTTTGTGTGAATGTAAGTTTTTAAATCCCTACATTAAATTCATAGGAGTTGAATTGGTGGGTCACATGGCAAGTATGTTTTTCTTTATAAGAAATCATCACAGATTTTTGAAAAAGTAGCTGTACTATTGTGAAATCTCACTATCAATATGTATGAGATTTCCAGTTGCTTGGTATTTTCTCCACCACTTGGTATTGTTAATTTCATTTTTATTTAAAAAAATTCACCACTTTAAATGGTGTTCAGTGGTACCTCATAAAACTTCTTTTTAAAATTTACTGAAGTATATCACTCATACATGAACATACATAAACAATATGTGTTTAGTAATAGTTGTGGACTTGCAAAACAAACATACAGAATATCATACAGGGCTCTCATTCTTCACCATACCACCAATACCTTGCATTGTCATAAAACATTTTTAACTAATGATTAAAGAGCATTCTCATAATATTACTATTAGCCAAAGTATTTTCCCCCAATCCACCCTATTACTATTTTTTTATATCATACATACATAAACAATAAGTGTATAGTAAAAGTTGTGAACTTACAAAGCAAATATGCACAACATCATACAGGGGTCCCATACATCAACCCTCCACCAACACCTTGAATTGTTGTGAGAAATTTCTTACAAATTATGAAAGAATATTGTCAAAATCTTACTACTAATTATTGTCCTTATCATAAACTTGGTGTATTTTTCCCCCAATACACCATATCATTATTTTTAAATATATTTATACGACAGAAGTTGTAAACTTACAAAACAATCATGCACCTGTGCAGAATTCCCAAACAACACCCTTCTAGCAATACACCACACCCTGGTGGAATATTTGTTACAGATTTTGAGATAATATCAACTGATTATTACCAGGTCCACAGCATACATTTGGCAGACATTTTCCATTCTCCCTCATTATCAACATAGTACATCTTTAGCATAGATGCAAGAATATTACATTATTACTGTTAACCACACTCCATAGGTCACTCCAGTTGTATTTTTCCCATGCTTCTCCACATTCTCACCACCCTGAAATACTGATATACATCTGCTCTAGCCTACAAAAGACACCCTTGCATCTGTACCATCAACCACTATTCTCATCCACCTCTAAGTTTACTGTGCTATTCAGTCCCTAGATTATTCTCTAGCTCTCTGTCAATTGGCATTTACATCCCTAGACTACCATTTTCAGCCACATCCCCATTTATGAACCAGCTGTTATCACTATAATGTGTTACCATCAACTCTGTACATTTCCACACTTTTACAGTAAAGCTAATTAAAACTTCTACATACATTAAGTATCAGTAGAACATCTCAGCCCTTCTCTTATCTCCTTTAAGAATCCACCACCTATCACCAGGTCTTGAAGATATTTTCCTACATTTTCTTCTAGAAGCTTTATGGTTCTTGCTTTTAAATTTAGGTATTTGATTCATTTTGATTTAATTTTTGTATAGGGTATGAGATAGGGGTCCTCTTTCCTTCTTTTGCTATGGAAATCCAGTTTTCTCAGGACCATTGTTTGAATGGAATGTTTTGCCCAAGCTGGGTGGGTTTGACAGACTAGTCAAAAATCACTTGACCATAGATGTGAGGGTCTGTTTTTTAACCATCAGTTTGGTTCCATTAGTCTATGTGTCTGTCTTTATGCCAGTACCATGCTGTTTTTATCACTGTAGCTAGGTAATATGACTGAAAGTCCATAAATGAGTGTCTCCCAAATTTGCTATTCCTTTTTAAGCTATTTCTGGCTACTCAGGACCCCTTACCCTTCCAAATAAATCTGATAATCACGTTTTCCATTTATTTTTTTAAAAATGGTGGTGGAGTTTTGATCAGGAGTGCATTGAATCTGTATATCAATTTGAGTAGAATTGACATCTTAATGATATTTAGTCTTTCAATCCATGAGCATGGAATGTTCTTCCAATCATTTAGGTCTTTTTTTAAATTTATTTCTTTTAACAATGAGTTGTAGTTTTCTGATACAAGTGCTTTACATCATTGGTTAAATTTATTCCTGAATATTTGGGTTTTATCTGTCATATTTTATTTTCACCAGTCTTTTGACACTTTTAGTTACTTTTATTGATATAATCTTCATTTCTAGACTCTCTTCCAGGCCTCTCTCACCTGTCTTTTATTTTGAGGCTGTAGCGCACCCTTTAGTATTTCCTGCAAAGCACATCACTTGGTTACAAACTCTCTCAGTTTCTGTTTATCTGTGAATAGTCTAAATTCACCCTCATTTTTGAAAGACAATCTTGCTAAATATAAGATTCTCAGCTGGAAGTTTTTCTCTTGCAGGATCTTAAATATATCACACCACTGTGTTCTTGCCTCCATGATTTCTGGGGAGAAATCAGCACTTAATCTTATTGGATATCTCTTATACAGTATGCATTGCTTTTCTCTTGCTGCTCTCAAAATTCTCTCTGTCTTTGGCATTTGATGTTCTGCTTAGTATGTGTCTCAGAGTTGGTCTATCCGGATTTTTTCCAATGGGAGTATGTGATGCTTCTTGGACATAGATATCTATGTCCTTCAATAGGGTTGGGAAATTTTCTGCCATTATTTCATCAAATATTCCTTCTGTCCCTTTTCCCTTCTCTTCTCCTTCTGGGACATCCATGACATGTATATTTGCATGTCACTTGCTGTCCTTTAGTTCTCTGAGATGTTCTTCAAGTTTTTCCAATCATTTCTTTATCTGTTCTTTTGTAGGTTCACTTTCAGAGGTCATTTCCTCAAGGTCCCCAAACTTTTCTTCTGCATCCTCAAATCTGCTATTATCTGATTCCAGTGTATTTTTAATTTCATTTATTGCACCTTTCATTCCCATAAGATCTGGTATTTTTCTATGTATACTTTCAAATTATTCTTTGTGCTCATCCAGTGTATTCTTAATATCCTTAAGTTCTTTAACCATCTCATTAAATTGATTAAGGAGATTTGTTTGAACATCTATGATTAGTGGTCTCAACTCCTTTAAGTCATCTGGAGGCTTATCTTGTTCCTTTAACTGGGCCATACCTTCCTGTTTCTTGGTGTGGATTGTAATTTTTAGTTGGTGTCTTGGCACCTGGCTTACTAGACTATTTATTCTGGGTGCAGTTTTTCTCTTTATTTGGGGCTTCATGCCCTTCTCCCTTGCTGACTTTGTAGTAGGAGCCAAAGATATAGTTGGTGCTATAAGCTGTGGAGGTTCAAGCTACCCTCATTGCCCCAAGGACCAGTGAATCTTCTCCCAACTTTCTTCTTTGCCAGGGGTAAGGACAGAGCCACAGCTGTGTAAAATAATCCAACTCATGCAGGCCTAAACTGTAGTTACCCAGAGAGACTGATGAAGCTTAATGCCACTTTCTCCCTTGCCTGGGTCAGGGTGGAGCTGCAGGTGTGGACAGAAATCAATGCTGTGCAGGTCTAGATGACCACAGTTGCCCTGGTAGATTTCCAATTATTCAGTCTCTGCCAGGTAAATGTACCTGTAGTTACCTGAATAGGCTGGTGCGGGGCCCATGTGTTTCCTTCCTGCTAGAGTTGGGGCTGAAACCTAGGCCAGGCCTGCAGGCCAATCTGGGTGAAAGAAACCAGTCTCTACCATCACTGTGATTTTCAGTCAGCCCCACTTCCCCTTATGTCAGCCACGGAGTTAAGGTGGTAGCTACCAGCCTCTTCTGACTTGGAGAGGCATAAACTTTAGCTGTTCTTAGGATTATACTTTAGCCCACTGAATTTACTAATCAATAGCTGAAGTTGGTGCCCAACTGTCACTTCCTCCCCTGTTTTGGGAAGTGGAGCTTTCAATTCCAGCTGCAGAACAGATCCCGAGTCGGCTTGTGCTTCCAGTGAAGTATGGGCACTGGCCTCCGTGGCACTGAGGGCTCTCCTTACAAATCTTCTCAGCAGATATGCAGTGTCCTCCTTCCATTTTTAAAAGTGTGTTGCAGGATGTACTTCTGGTATCCTGGAGCCCCCAGACAAGTGCTCTACATATCTCTGGGTGATCAAGTGCTCCGTCACAGGGGCTGAATCTTGGAGCTCTTTACTCTGCCACAATCTTGCTGGTTGTCCTCATTGTGATTTTAATTTTCATTAACTGAAAATTAAGGATGTTACTTATCTTTTAATGTGCTTATTTTCTAATGCCTTATATTCCTGGATAATGTGTCTATTCAAATCTCTTGCCCATTTTTTCCCTGAGACTTTCATTTTCTTATTTCTGAAATATTTGTGTACCTTATTTTATATACAAATCTTTTGTTAGATATAAGATTTGAAAATATTTGTGTCAGTCAGTGGCTTTTCTTTTTATTGTCTTAACATTGTCTTTTCAAGCATATAAACTTTGAATTTTGATCCATTCCAGTTTTTTAGTTTTTTTTTCCTATGGTTGATCACCCTTTTGATGTTTTATCTAAGAAATAATGACCAGATATACGATTCTCACATAGATTTTTTTTATGGTAGGCAAGGGAGTAAAGAGTTTATGAAGAAACAAAAGGAAAACAGTACACAATCCAATACATAGATTGTGGGCATAGTACAGGACGAGTCACTCACACAGACTTTTAAACAGATTTATTAAGATAGAATCTACAAATCATACTCTTCACCCATTTAAAATGTAGAATTCAATGCTTTTAAGTATATTTAGAGATATATGTTTGCTATAGTCAATTTCAGAGCATTTTTATCAACTCAAGAAAGAAACCCCATACCGTTTATCGATCACCCCACTCTCTGCCCCTTTCATCATACTCCTAAGCAACCTCAACTCTTACAGATTTTCCTATTCTGGATTATCATATAAATTGAATCATAAAATACATGTTTTTTTGTGACCATGCATAAAGTTTTCATGGTTCATCCAAGTTGAAGCATGTATCAGTACTTCATTCCTTCTTATAGGCTGAATTCCATTGTATAGATATAATACCACATTTGTTTATCTGTCCATCAGCTGATGGATATTTGGGTCATTTCCAACTTTTGGCTATCATCAGTAATGCTGCTATAAATATTTGTAGTCAAGCTTTTTTATGGAGACATGATTCATTTTTCCTGAGTATATACCTAGGAGTGGATTTACAGGGTCATGTGATAACTCTGTGTTTAATCAGACCTGACCAACTGTCCTCCAAAGTGACCACATCATTTTAGATTCCCACCAACAGTGTTTGTGGGTTCTCATTTTTCCACATCCAAAACAACTCTTTATTATCTGTGTTTGATTTCAGTCATCCTGGTGGGTATGAAGTTGTATTGCATTATGAATTTAGTCTATGTTTCCTTAATGACTTATAATGTTGAGCATATTTTTATATGGTTATTGGCCATTCATCTTCTTTTAGAAATATCTATTCAGATCCTTTGCCCATTTAATTTTTGTCTGTATGTTCTAAATACAAGTCCCTTATCAGATATGATCTGCAAATATTTTGTCCTATTCTGTGAATTGTCTTTTCACTTTATTGATGGCATCATTTGAAGTACAAAAAAATAAAATTTTGATCACTAACATCTATTTTTTTCCTTTGTAACTCCTGGTTTTGGTATATCAAGTAATCCTTTGCAAAACCCAAGCTGATGAAAAATTATCTCTGTTCTTTCTTCTAAGAGTTTTATAGTTTTAGTCTTACCTTTAGATCTTTGATCCATTCTGAGTTGATATTTCTTTATAGTGTGATATATGGGTCCAATATCATTCTCTTGCACGTGGCTATGCTGTTGTCCCAGCACCAATTGTTGAATAGACTAGACTATTATTTCTCCATGGAATGGTCTTGGTTTCCTTGTATAACAGATTGAACATATACATGTGAGTTTACATCTGACTTTCAATTGTATTTTTTAAATCTATATCCATTCTTGTGATAGTGGCACACTGTCCAGATTATCATTGCTTTGAAACAATTTTGAAATTGGGAAGTTTGAGTCCTTTTACTTTGTTCTTTTTCAGGGTTGTTTTGGCTTTTGGGGGGTCCCTTACATTTCCATATGAATTTTAAATATGGTTGACATTTTCAACAAAGGATTCAATGAGGATTCTAATAGAGAGTGTTTAACTCTATAGATCAATTTGGCAAATATTGACAAGGTTAATTCCACAAGAAGCAATCAAACATGAGAGGATTTGGCAGCTGAAGGATATTGCCCTCACAGTTATGAGACGAAATGACCATGTGCTAATGCAGAGATGCCTACCCCAGTTAATTCACAGAAAGGCACTTGAAACAGAGTGGAGAAGGAGTGGAGATGGGGCTTGGTGTGGAAGTGCTCTGAAGATAAGTTATGAGATCAGATGGCATAGATGTGTCATGGAGAAAAAAAAGATCATTCAAGAAATGTGGCAAAGCTGTGGACTGAGCACCTGTGAGGATGGATATGCTGTACCTGGAAGGGGGCAAAGAGACAAGGAACAGATTCAATAATCAGTTAATTCTTCTGTCTTTGATTTGCTTCCATCACTTAGCTTATGGGTCATCACATTCTCCTGTTTTTTTTTTTATCAATTTTTGCCTTTTCTGTGTACTTTGTTGGTTATCTTAGTTTTGTCCCAGGGCTCAGTCCTCAGCATCTCATCTTCTTGCTGATCTCATCCAGTATCTTGGCTTTAAACACCATTTATACTGCCATGAGTTCTAATTTTATGTATCCTTTCAAATTTTTCTCTGTAGCTCATTTTTCCCAGACAGTTACCTCTATGATACTTCCATGAGGGTGTGTAAAGTGTCATAATAGATATGTAAAATTGTCTCCCAAACCTTCTATCTTTTGAATCTCCATCCTTATGCATGTGCAGCAACTACATCTTGACAGGTGTTCAAACCAGAGTTTTGCCATCATTCCTGACTTCTTTTTTCTTCTCCATCTCATCTCCTTCTCTAGCTTCAGACCATGTGCACATTTGAGCATTTCTCTGCCTCCCCCTTTTCTACTCTGGCTTGAGCCACCATCATGTATTGACAGGGTTACTGTGGTTTCCTCCTAATCATGCTGCTCCCACCCTCAACCCTGCATTCAGTTCTCCCCTGAGCACCAGAGTAACAGTCAGGTCTTTTCTCCTGTCAAACACACTGATACCTTTCTCACTTATCAGAATAAGAGCCAAAATGTCACATCATCCACAAAGTCCTACCTGATTTGACCTTCTGAGTCCTATCTGACCTCCCTCCACTCCTTATGTTAATTCACTCTGCTCCAGCCACATGGGGCTTCTTGCTGCTACTGAAGGGTGCAAACTATGCCCCTGCCTCACTCACCATTCCCTTTGCCTTGAATTCCTGCTCCCTGGTACCCACATGGTTCTCTCCCTCATTCCCTCTAGTCTCTGCTTAAATGTCCCCTCATTAGTGAGGTCATCACAGAGTACCTGTAATGAGCTCCCAGTATGACCAAGGATAGTCCCTCCACTGAACCATCCCCTATGCTCCCTGCCTCATTTCTCTTTCAGGCTGTCATTACCAGTTAGCCCAACAAATACCATCCTTTTGTCTTGTAGGTGGTTGTGACAGTGTGGGTCATGACAAGACCTGCCCCTTCTGGGTCTCTCCTATGAGGGTGCTGTGTTTGTGGACATGCATGTGATCAGTGGTTGAATCCACACCTTTGCAAGTCTTGTTAGTACCTGGTTCTGCTCCCTATAGGCTTGGATTCATGCAGATCTTGCAATCATGTTCAGTTCTTGGGAATTTTCTGGGAATGTCTGTCTTTCCCTGATATTAAACTGTGGGATTAAGCTGTGTGCTCACCCTCATACACAAGGTAGAAGCTGGGGATGTGTGTTTCATACAAGGACATTTTCCTGCATCCATAAACTTGAAAGTATGGAAGAGGAACCATAGCGATATAGCCATTCTCTCCATTTTACAGAGCCCTACAGACTTTAGTTCTGGTATTTGGAACTGGAAACAAGTCTGGCTCTGCTTTGTCAGATCTCTGCTCCTAACCTTCAAGTGCCTGATCTTTCTTGGATGTGCCTTTGGACAAATCTGTGGACAACTCTTTTTAGTGCTGGCTCTTCCATGTCTTGTCTTCTTGAGAATGAACTTAGCCTATTATGTAAGGTAGAGAACAAACACATGCACTGAATAAATAGAAAAATATGCAGGAGAACATAGGGAAACAAACAAAATCTATTAACTGTGTTCAAAATGATAAAATATTACATCAAAAGATAATTGCATATATACATATACTTTTGTATATGTATACATATATGTATATGTATATGTATATATACATTTATTTTTTAATTGATTTATACTGAATGCTTCATTGCACCACAATCCAGACAGCTCCAGCTACAGGGCTATTATACTCAGATGCTTCCTCTACTGAACTGGTTGGAAGAAGAAGCCCCTGCAACCACCCTGAAAGCAATTTGAACAGAAACAGCATGATTTATTTTTTCTTTTTCTTATTGCTTTTATTGTATCTTTTAAATGGCATCTACACCACTATCCAGATGAAGAGAAAAAGGAAAAATGAAATAGGAAAAAAAAAGAAAGAGAGAGGAAAACCTCTGACTAAGTTCCATCAGCTCTTCCCAAGGCTTACCCAATGCCTTCATACTCCAAGCACTCTGCACTGATGACTGGGCAGAGCAGAGAGGAGAGAGAACAACCCCTCATCACTTAAACCATCACAGCTTTTGATTTACTGGGTGCAGTTCTTCCCCAGACTGTCAGACCCATATGAGCCACAGACAATGGAGTTATTTACAAATGAGGAAACAGGCTCGGAGAGGAAGGGCTGTGTCAGTGTTCACAGGAGTCAGAAATTTTATCTGGTCCCTCTCTTCATCCTAAGCCTGAGCAAAAGGTGAAATAGAAAATATAGACCACTTTCTCCATCTCACAGGAATTTGGGCTCTAATCTCTACATTTTAAAAGGTATATGGGGAACAAGTGGAGATAGGTTAAAAATTCTAAAAACCCTGGGCCATTCTGAGTTCTGAACTCAAATGTGGGACCATTGCAGAGCACAAATCACTGATGTCAGAGATGTTCAAGAGTCTTCTGGGAATTTTGTGGTCATGGGCAACTTTCCTCCTTTGCTCATTAGACTCCCAATAAATGAGGGCATTTATCTCCAATTAATTTAAGAATCCTATAAAATGATATCTACAAATATTTTCATAGCATATTTATTCAAAATAGCCCCATACTGGAAACATCCAAGGTCTCTTTCAATAGGAGAAAATATAAACAATTGGTGATTGTTCATACAACTGAAAATTACTAAACATTCAAAGAATTAACTAGTAATAGGTACAAGATTCTTATACTGAATGAGAGAAGCCTTACCCAACACAGTTCATAAAGTATTATTTGATGAATAGGAACTAGGATAGGAAAAATTTATCTGTGATGGAATACAAAATCAGAATGCTGGTTGTCTTTGTAGGAACAGAATAGAGGTCAGATTGAGTAGAGGATTGACATGAAAGAAATTTATGGAGTGAGGTCTAGTGGTCTATAACTTGATAGTGGTCTATAACTTGATATATATGTGTATATGAATGTTAGTTAAAACTCATCACTTAAAATATGTATATTTCATTATATGTAAATATTAAGTAAAAATGAACAAACTAAAAATATTGAACTCTAAGGATGTTCATTCTGAAATATTAGAGAAAAGTTTACTCATATCTGCAACTTTCCTTGGAATGGATACAAAATAATTTGGCTCAGTTGATCAATGGGGTATGTGATAAAGCTAGTACATTCAAATATTAACAGTTGAATCTCTGTCGTGGGCTATAGGAGTTAACTGTAAACTTTCAGCTCTCTCTTATTTTTTGAATTTTTCCATGACTACACGTTGGAAAACCAAAGCTTTATGAGTCTCATCCTACATTGAGGTATGGTGGAAATCCCTACAAAAAGAGATACGAAGGTTCAATTGACTCTGTTGGGATCATAAGACAAATGGAGAAAGAAGTCTGTTAAAAGCCTAACACGATACTGGAATATTTCCCTGGATTTCAGATTCCTTTAGGAACTGCAAGAAACCCCCTTCCCTCAGTGTTCACGTTCCTTTGCCCATTCCCTGGCTGCCTGAACCAGTGGAGAGTGGCCTTCCTTACCAGATCAGATGGAGCCACAGAGCATGAAGAGCATGGATATGGCCATGTGAAGGACACACTGCTCTCTGAGAGTGTCTGGTTAGGGTAATTGTTTGCACCACAAGAGGAGACAGATATTCTGCTGGTCACTTCTTCCTGAAGAAGCCTTTAGTGTGTACTGACATGTTCTTTCATCTGCTATGGTGGTGAAGAAAGGCACTACTTAAAGCTGAGTATGCCTTTCTCTCTGTCCTCCTTTTGCAGATCCTGAAACTATGATGACGGTTTTTATTAGAGTTCTGATAAAAAGCACATTTCCTTTTCGGCTTGCACCAACTGCAGTGAACATGTATCACTTTCCAGCTTTCTCAATATTCATTTGCTTCTTCCCATCTGACTCTTTCTCTTGAAGAAGTCTGCAAGATTTTCAACAGCATTAAAGATTTAGTCTGTGAAATATCTGGCATCTGTACTTTCTGAGGTTTTTCTCTTTCTACTTTGGTGTTCTGCATACAGATTGCATTGCACGGTGCATTCTCACAAGCTCACTTCTGCTCTTGTGGAGGACCCAGGACTTTCTGTGATTCCCATACTATTTATTAGGGTTACTCAGCTCCTGATGTTACTTATTCTAGTCATGTTCTTTTTGTTGTCACAGCTGTGAGAGTGTAAATTTTGACATTTCCTTCCTGACCCCAGCCAAGTTCATCTTGGAATTTCTCTTTCTTTATCTGCACCCAGAGTAGAGAAAGTGGAGACCTGAGTCTGTGCCTGAGACCCAGGAGAGTCACAGGAAGAGCAGCCTCCTCAGCAGGGTCACCTTTGAAGGCCAAGGGAAGGAGGAACCAGCAGGAGGAAGAGCAAGGGAGTCTCCTCTCTGTGCCCAGAATCCTCTGCATCAGGCCCTGGGTCCCAGCTTTTATGTCTGCTCCCATACACTGGGCGAATCCCTGCCTGAGGTTTGGGGGTCATCATAATGGGACCTCTGTGACTTTTAGCTAGCACCCAAACCATGTGACTCCCCTGCCTGACTCCCTTCTTGGAAGGTCTTGCCCACTAAGTTTGCTCCTCTTACATCTCACCAACACTCATCCTTGTCTGGTCAGTAGATATCCAAAGTTTGTAGTGAACTTACTGGGTATCCCCATCACAGTGCCGTTTGAAAACAGGGCAGATCTCCAACGTATGTTCTTAGCCCAGGGCAAGGGAATCAGGAGGGCTCTCCTAAGTCCATCAGGGGGAGCTGCTTAAGCACAGGTTGTTGTAGCCACTCCTTCTTCCACTATGTGTAATCCACCCCTCTGAAACTATGCCCCATGTCCCCAGACTGTAGTTTCTATGGTGACATTAAATAATCCTCAACAAAACCTTTTTCTTCTTTTTTTTCTTTCCATAAGCATGACAAACTTTTCTTTCTGTTTGTCTTTAATAAAGTGAGAAATTACTGGGCCAAGGTGTAGAAAAAGATAGAAATCCAGGAAGATGAATCAGTATCCAGAGTTGCTTATACCCTGTATCTAATTAAAAAGGAAGCAGATGTAACACAAGTGGTTGAATGCCTGCTTCCCACATGGGAGGCCTCAGGTTCATTTCCTGGAAACAAATGAAAAAACTCAGGGGAACCAGCATGACACAGTGGTTTCAGTGGATGAGCACTAGGTTCCCACATACAAGGTCTCAGGTTCAAGTTCAATCCTTAAGCCCCCTGTACCTCAAAAAGAAAAAAAAAGAAAAAAGGAAGGAGAGGACAGAAAGGCTGAACATTACATTTGATCATAATAAGCCCTTCTTGACACAAATGCCAAAGTCCAGGGTTAAAACAAGAGCAAAAATTTGGTAATCCATCCACTGCTTTTTATTGGGGCCTTGATAGACTGCTGTCTGGGTATGTGTGTAAAACAAAAGTAAAATAGTCCTTAAAATCTCAAGTTTTCAAATTGAATGAACTTGGGCCTGGATTGCGGATGCCCACAGGGCTTGGAAGACGAAAACTAAAGTCATCTCTGAAGGAAAAAGCAACACTGAAGGCCTAACATTATTTTGACAGTTTTGAAATATAATGTCAAACACATAAAAAAATGACCAGAGAAAAAAGGAAACAAGACAATGTGAGTGAGAAGCAACAAAATCACACCTTGGGAACTCAAGATGCTGGAATATTTGGTGGAAAATATAACGTATCTATACTTCTTATCTTCAAAGGAATAAAGACAAATTTAAAAATAATGACAGAGACCTGGGAAGTTTAAAAATTGACAGATGATTATTTATGCTAAAACTCAAAAACACAATTGAGAAAAGAATTATTCAGTGAATAGGAAAATAGATAAATATATCAGAAGAGAGAATAATGAATTTGAAAAACATAAAAAATATTGAAAACTAATGAGAAAAATAATGGAAAATATAGAAGAAAGTGGAAGAATGATAGAAAGCTCGAGGATATAATGAAAAGTTTCAACATATACTAAGGGGAAGTGCTAGTAGGAGACTAAAGATAGAATAGTGCAGAAGCAATATTTGAAGAGACAATTTCTAAGAATTGTCAAAAGTTGATGAGACATCGATTCATTGATTTCAAGTAGCCCTACAAAACCCAGTAGGAAAATTTAAAATAAATGCACAAAAGGGCATATAATTGCACAAAATGAAAAAATCTTAAAAGCAGCTAGAAAATTACAAAAAAGCAGTAATAAATGCAGAGCTGACTACCAACACCAACCACAGAAGACAGAAGGCAATGGCATTAGATCTTTACATTGCTATTATAAAGTACCTGCCAAAGCAGTATTGTATACTGAGAAAGAAGTCCTTCAAGATGAGAGGAAATAAATACTATTATTCCATACAAGCAAACACTGAGAAAGTTTGCTAGCAGAAACTAATTTTAAAAGAAAATTAGTTTCTTCTAGAATGATAATTGTTAATTAAGCTCACATATCTAAATGAATATTGAATGCATAAAGTGATAATAATGATATCTGTGGTTTAGAATATCCATAAAATTATTAAAATATACCATAAAAATTTATAAGATTGGTAAATGGATCTAAAGTGTTTTAAAAATACACGACTGTATTTAGGAAGTTGATAAAGAATGGTTGACTTCATATTTGACAAGGCATGCAGAAATGTTGCATTTCTTAGGTAAACTCTAAAAGAATATTAAAATAGTGCATCTCATCCAAATTAGAAGAGAAAGATATGGAACAAAAATAATCAGTCCAAAGATAGGTATTAAGGAGAAAAATGAAGAACGTTGAGCAGAGAGCACATAGCACATGAAAAGACGGTGAGTTGAGGGATTTTCCTGTTTGTTTTTTATTGTTAATGAAATTATGAAAACACTTTAATAACGATTGAAGTGATGAACACACAACTATGTGACTATACCAAATACCATTATTATACACTTTGGATAAGTTGTGTGCTTTATTAATATGTATCAATAAAATTGCTTTGTTTAAAAAAACAAAAAGAACACATTAGAGGCATACAACAACAAACTCAAAATGAAGAAAGAATAAGCAATATCAAAGACAGAAGAGCTAAAATTGAAGAGAGAAAAGAACAGAGAGAGAAAAGAATGGAAAAATTGAGCAGGGGCTCAAAAAAATAATGGAGATTTAATAAAATATTTCTATTGAATTATATGAACTATACTGAATTACATTAACAGTAATTACATTAAGTATAAATGTTTCTGTTTGAACAACCAAAATTGTCACGTGGTTTAGAAAGACATACAACAAAGTTGTCAGCAACAGGTAGAAAACTATATACCATGTGTTTTTAATATAGTAAATCTTATTTCACTTTGTCAATATCAAATAAAAAAAATACTAAGGAAAAATACTAGAAATTAGTGTCCTTTCCTAATGATAAAAAGACTAAATTTGCTGGAAAATACAGCAATTAAAATTGTGGACATAAGAGAATAGAATGTTTATCAGTTGATGGGAGAATCATGCACACTCTAGTTCACTGTGCCAAGCAGAGGTCCAGATCATTCCCACTGTCCCTTGCTAATTTCCCAGGAAGGAGTATCAGTCAAAATGCACTGCAATAATCATCTTGTTAATATCAAATATCTAATAGATTCCAAAACTTGCATGGCCTAGAAATAATGTCATTATGCTGGTTGACATTAAGAAATCCATCAGAATATACCATGCAGAACTGGGTGGGAGAGAGTGTGGTCTGTGATGTGCACTGTGGTCTATGCTCGGTGGCAAGGCCCCAGGATGTGTATATCCATTGCGGGTGTTGTACCACATGGATGAGGAACGGTGGTGTGGGATGTTGTTGGAGGTGTGGGTGGTGGGGTACATGGGAATCCCTGTAATTTCTGAGTAATATTTAGGTTATCTAGGCACCTT